>PVIJ01005978.1:0-97180 GCA_004024925.1 Scalopus aquaticus | reverse complement strand
GGCGAGAGGGTTCACCAGAGACAGAGTGGGGAGCAGAACAAGCAGATCAGAAATACACTGCTGAGGGGAGCAGCGGGCGAGGCAGGAGAGGTCTGCCGCACCATGTGGGATTCTCCCTGGCTGGGCCTCGAACTCGCATTGCGCACTGCCAACAGCTCCACAGCGCAGCGCTCAACCACTGCACCACCAGGGAGGCCCTCTTTCTGGCTTATTTCACTGAGTATGATCCCCTCTAATTCCATCCATGTCGCTGCAAATTGCATGTGTTTATCTTCTTTCCATGCTGAATAGTATTCCATTGTGTATATGTACCACATCTTCTGGATCCAATAATCTATTTTTGGACATCTGGGTTGCTTCCATACCTTTGCTATTGTGAACAGTGCCGCAATGAACATACGGGTGCATGTATCCTTTCGGATTAGTGTTTTTGTATCCTTTGGGTAAATTCCCAAAAGTGGGATTGCTGGGTAGTATGGAAGCTCCATGTTTAGCAGTCTGAGGAATCGCCATACAGCCTTCCATAGTGGTTGGACCAGTTCACATTCCCACCAGCAGTGTAGAAGAGTTCCTTTTTCTCCACATCCTTTCTAGCATTTGTTATTGACTGTATTTTTAATGTGATGGGAGCAGTGTATTTTTGATCTGCCTGTTCTGCTCCCCACTCTGTCTCCGGTGAAGCCTCTCACCACTCCACACCTCTGGCCTGTACGCCAGCTGTATGTATAAATAAATAAATCTTAAAAAAAAAAAAAGACCAATGTGACTAACATTACCGCACATCATCTACTTTCAACTACAATGCTAAATTTAAGCATTTAATTTTGCATTAAGCATGTAAGTGACCAGACAAATAATAAGTCACCTATTGGTAATCTTTTTCTTCATGGCCAGAGAAATGTTTATTTCTCTCAAATCCAGATTTCAATTTGCTTTCCTTGACTATAATACTTTGATCAAAACCATCAAGTTAAGAAGTATATTATATTCTCATGCAGCATTTACAATAAGCTTTTGTTCCATGAAAAACAAACTAGATTTGAAACAAAGAAAAATAAAGCAAAATCATTTTACATGTATAGATGAATTCACAAGAAATTGGGACATATGGTCAGTAGCCTAGAAATGAAGAATTAAAAAAGGAAGTCATACACCAAAGTATAAACTGAGATCAGCATTATAAGGTAGGTCGGCCAATTGTAGTAATCATAATGTGATTAAGTTTTTTTTAAAGATTTATTTTATTAATTTATGCAGATAAGAATTGGTGTGTAGGCCAGAGGTGTGGGAGGTGAGAGGATTCACCAGAGACAGAGTAGAGTGGGAAGCAGAACAGGCAGATCTACTGAAGTACACTGCTGAGGAGAGCAGCGGGACAGACAGGAGAGGTCTGCTGTGCCATGTGGGTCAGCTCCCTGGCTGGGATCCAACTTATTGTGCAGTTGGTGGTGATTGCTTAATAGGGCTGAGATTTTAACTCCTGAACCACCAGGGAGGTCAATAATATGAGTCATTTAATGGCTAATGTGGCAATTACGGAGAAAGTCTTAAAAATATGCCAAATGGGAAATTAATATTGACAAACTAAATGAGACCTAGACACTTGAGAGTCTATTATCTCAATGAAACATTGACAAGAAAATAATCCTCTTTCTTCTAGGGGCAGACTCATGAAAGAATCCAATATATTGATAAAAATTTGAGCTTCAAACCTCCTTAAGAACTCAACTCATAAAGATACTTTTTGGACAGGGAGACCTTACTCAACCTTGAATTTGTCATAGGACTAAGGTAGAGATGTATGATGTGGAAGATCTGACTCCATCCCAGTAAGCAAGATGGATCGTGGCTCAACTAAACTCCAATATTTTAGATCTACCCATTGCTTTACTCGGGTTGACAAAAACACCTACCTCACCTTTGAGAACCTTTAACTGGGCAGCCACAGAGGATTGCTTTTAGCTAGGGATGTGTCTCTAGTTGACGTGTACATGACTCAGAACAGTAATATTTGGGGGGAAAAACAACACTTTAACCATGTGTTGTAACATTGTCACTACAATATCATTATAACATTGCTTAAGTATACACCAGATTTTAATGTAAGAAATAGAGAAGTTTGACTAGAAATTGGGATTACTACAAGAATTTATCTGGCATTCTTTCTATCAGTTTCTCATTTTCAGTAAAGAAATTATGGAGTGATAGCTGGCCTCTAATTTTTTAAATAACATTTTATTCAAACACAATCAATAATATTTGTTTGTGTTGTCTGTGATTGTTTTCATATTGCAAAGACAGAGTTGAATAATTCTAAAACAAACTATATGTTCTAAAGCCTAAAATATTTACTTCACTGCTCTTACAGAAAAATATCACTGAACCTTGCCTAGTGGGTCACTTTCATCGGCATTATAAACACTATCTAGACAGTAAGAACTTGAAAACTAGTCAGTATCTCATCTGTGTTGGCCACAGGTGTTTTTCTGTTCCAGAAAAAAAGCCTCTTCAACAGAGCTAAGCTTCTCTAATACCAGCCAGCACCCACTGCAAAATGTTGAGGATAAATCTAAGGTTAACACGATAGATTGCAGAAGGAGTTGAGTGGTAAGATGGCCCAGATGTTGCCATTTTTTTAATAAAAAGTAATCCCCCTCCCTTAAGTCTACATTTTAAAGAATTAAATGATTTGTCAGGTTATCTAATGAAATGATATATTTTCAGGACATGAATTTCACTCGATACCCTCCAAAGCATAAATAGGTAAGTCAAACCAAGAAATGAAGATTCTATGTTCTTTTCTATTTGGTCTGGAGGTGGGGATTAAGAAAGAATGGATAGCAATGCTATATTCTTATACAAATTCAAATGTTTTATGGACATCAGAATTTCCCATATGCCTTAAAGAATAGTGTCAATCTAACATAGATTATGTCACAATGTATTTCTATTTTCTATCTTCATAAGAATGGGGCTCATGTTATTAATTCAATTCGAATATAGCTGCTATGTGGAACACTTCAGCTAAAGACCAATTTCACAGTTGGGATTAAATGTTTTTCTTTTTTAATAGTAAGGACATATATACAAGACAAATATAATTTTTGGAAATAAAATGCACATTTTCAGTAGGAATAAAAAAGTATATGTTTCTTTAACAATTTAGTTATCTTTTGCACAAAATAAACTAATACTTTTATATTAGGTTCAGAAAAAATCTACTACCCTTTACTTCACTAACACAATGTTGTGTTTATTATTTAATACATATAAATCATGTAACTATATTCTAAAATATCATTTTTTCCATTCATCTGATATGATTTATTCTTCCCCCAATTACTTTTTCTGGAATAATTAAAACATTTTCAGTATTAAACAACAGTACATTTTAATTATCTCATTTCTAACTTCCACACATGTTGAAAACATAACTTTCTGAGATTCCATTTAAGGTTTAAATAAGTAACTTTTTTATGGGAGACAGGTAGTAAAGCCTCACTCCTCTCTTTGGAATTGAAAAACAAATAGGAATCAGAAAAAAACAGAGAGATAGAGATTAAAATGTTAGAATTAAGAACAAATTTATTAGAGAATATGGCTCTCTATACATGGACAATGAGGTTTTATAAAGATTTATTTATTTATACATACAAGCTGGGGTACAGGCCAGAGGTGTGGGACGGCGAGAGGTTTCACCAGAGCCAGAGAGGGGAGCAGAACAGGCAGATCAGAAATACACTGCTGAGGGGAGCAGCGGGCGAGGCAGGAGAGGTCTGCCATGCCATGTGGGATTCTCCCCGGCCGGGCGTCGAACTCACGTCGCCGCTGCCGACAGCTCCACAGCGCAGCGTTTAACCGCTGCGCCACCGGGGAGGCCCGACAATGAGGTTTTAAATTACACAGAATTCCGTCCTACTCACTAGGGTAGTTTAAAAGTGTAGGATTTTTTTTCACAGATAGAAAAACCCACCCTCTCCCTCTCACCATATATTGGAGAGCTGACTAGATTCCATTCTTTTTGTGGCCATCAGAACAGAATACTAAAAGTGCAAAAGGAGTTGAGCCTCGATTCTTCACTCCAAATTCACTACCAAGAGAAAAGAGCAATGCAAGGAGCTATGACTCTAAACCTACATTTATGGAAACGTGAGATTGAAGGAATGGAGTCTCACAAGATATTTTATCAACTACATCAAATGAAAGAAAAATAGGTAAGATATTAAAAGACTTACACTTGTACAGTAAGTTTGTAACTGAGGGCCTCCCTGGTGGTACAAGGGGTTAAGTGTCAGCACTATGAAGCTATTGGCAGCCATTACAGCAAGATTTCGATCCCTGGCCAGGGAACTAACGCACATGGCACAGCAGACCTCTCCTGTCTCACCAGCTACTCCCCTCAGCAGTGTATTTTAGTCAGTATGCCTGTTCTGCTCACCCACTCTGTCTCTGGTGAATCCTCTCACCACTCCCACACACTTTTGAACTACACTCCAGCTCTAGTATGCATAAAGAATTAAATCTTTAAATAAAACAAAACAAAAAGTAAGTTTGTAACTGACTAGCTTTGTGACTTTGTCAAATAATAGCACTTTATATTAGCTGTTCAACTATAAAATAAACATAACATCACATGCCCTCCCAATTACACCACTTGTCCTACTGGATTAATAGTAAAATGAAGTTAAATGTGTTCAGTCCCAATAATGTTTTGATTTCCTGCTTGTTTTTTAAACTCCATCATGTCAGTATTACACAGAAATAATCATTGAAATTGAAAATAAAATGGGGAAAGTATAGCTATGTGAAATGTCCATGATTCAAAGCTACTATAGTCATGAACTGATTTGAGGGAAAAATTGAAATGTTAGTATTGTTTTCCATTGATTTCCTGATACTATAAATAATGATTTTCAGCAGTATATAATGTTCCCATAAGAAAATTAAATCTACAAAGTGTGTTGACTATAATTGCAACTTCAAAAAAAAAAAAAACCTAGATGATTTTCAGCTATTAATGAAAAGGAAATTGTGTCATTTGCAACAACATGTGTGAAGCTTGGATCTTGAGGGTATTATGTAAAGTGACCTAAGTCAGACAGAGAAAGACAAATACAGTATGATCTCACTTAAATGGAAAATCTGAAAAGAAACAAACAACAAAAAAACAACTGATTTAAAATTAAATCAGACTAGGTTCCCAGAGGCAGGAACACCAGGAGTCAGATGTAATGTAAAGCATGATGACTATAGTTAGCAAAACTGTAGATACTGCAAAGTTCTGTAGCAATATTAGATAAGGGTAGATCATAAAGGTTCTCATTGAAAACACACATATGGAAATATAACAATTGACCTTAATTTTAGAGAAATTTCTTACCTGCTCCATCTTACGTTGACACAGGAAAATTTCTCTGTTCTCCATGTGTGCAACATATGTAAGAAGGCTCACTTAGAAAGCATGGGAGACAAACAGACTTGCCTTTTTTTTTTTTTTCCTTTTCTGTTTATACTCATCTATGAGAGAAGAAAATATCACTGAGCTAAAAGGGAGAGCTATTGACCTATTTTAGTTTATATCTTCTGTAGGGTAAATGAAAGTAGTAATGATCGTTTTTCCACCCTCCCATCAATGATAGACCCTTGAGGTCCTACATGCATGCCTGAAGGAGAGCACCTGAAGTAGTGTGTGGGCGTGCGTGAGTGGGCACACCTGAGCCCAGAGACTGAGCACATAAGCAGCAGCAGCAGCAAACAGACCATGGAGGCAGGGTATTGTGCAGTGGGGTACAGTAGAGAGACCATGAGAGACTGCCAGAGAGCCCAGAGAGAGTGAAGATTTGCCAGATTCTGGGAGGTCTGCTGGCTTTCTGGCCCCCTGACTTCCCTGCCTGCCCTGTACCTGGTTGCCTCTCTTCAAATAATGCAGAAAGATCATTAAAAGCCTGAAAAAGTCACCGAAAGCTCCAGAACTCCTTGACCTGTCTGGCTGGATCATAGGGAACCTACCCTGTGCCTTGCTGTTACTACATCTTCCTTCTAACAGAATCTGACAAGGGTTTGAGAGCATGGAGTATATCTGAGAGATGACTCCAGGTCACAGTAGTTAGAGACAAAGGAAGTAACAAAAGGACAAAAGAAAAGCTAATAAAGTTTATGTTGATGAGGTGGTGGCAACTGTGGGTGAAGTAAGTATTCAGCCTGTGGAGAAATTTGTAAAGAATATTGCAGGATGCACTTCAAATACTGTCCTATTAGAAGAGAGAAAGGATGGAATTTATCCTTTAGAGTTTGCTCACAGACGGTTGTTTTCTACAGTTGGGGGAGGGGGCTTCATGTAGTCCTGAGGCAGTAAAGCAACCCCCTTTTGATTTTTTTTAATGATTTATTTATTTATGATACAAGCTGGGGTATAGGCCAGAGAGGCATGGGGCGGTGAGAGGGTTCACCAGAGACAGAGTGGGGAGCAGAACAGGCAAATCGAAGGAAACACATTGCTGAGGGGAGCAGCGGGCGAGGCAGGAGAGGTCTGCCACGCCATGTGGGAATCTCCCCTGCTGGGCGTCAAACTCACATCGCTGCTGCCAACAGTTCCACAGTGCAGCGCTTAATCGTGGCGCCACCGGGGACGCCCACCCCTTTTGATTTTTGATGCTAGCAATGAACTTGGAGCTCTCGACCACCTCTGCACTGAAACCAGGCAGAGGGAATATACTCCAGGGCACTGTAAAGTTTTGCTAAAAAGTATTATTTTACAAGGACTCTGAGCACCTAATGTATTGAAATAAGAGACTAATTGGCCTTTCTCTGCGGGTAAATGAAGATTGCTCAGCCTTTTGCTCCGTTGGCCTCTATGACTATCACTAGCAGCCTTGAATGCAGGAGGCACTTGGGAGCGTGGGCTCAGGGTATGCATGCCTGGTGGCAGACACCTGTAGTGTGGTGTGGGCCTGCGTAAGTGGGCACACCTGAGCCAGGAGGCTGAGCGTATAAAGACCTCATCACAGAGGACAGTGTGCGGCGGAGAGACCACCAAAGAATGTAAGAGCGAGCCCAGAGAGAGTGAAGATTCGCCCGTGCTGGGAGGCCTACCACCCTCCTGACTCCCAGCCCCCTGCTTGCCCTGCACCTGGTTGCCTCACTGCAAGTGGCATAGAAAGATAACTAAAAGCCCAAAAAAGCCACTGAGAGCTCCAGGACTCTCCTTTGCCTGCTCTGCCTGTTGCCTGCTTCCACTACACTCTCTATTCCATGTTTTCTTCCTGTGCTTTAAATTAAATGTAAATTAAATTTCAACTTTAATTCAGATAAGTGTTGGGAGTTTTACTAGCTGTCTGAGTTTGGGAAGTAAAAGGGAAACTGGCTGGTCTCTAAGAAAGATGGAAATTTGGATCCCATTTTTTACTGACCCTTATGTGTTCTGTATGGGTTGAAAAAGAGTAGAGAAGAGGGTAAGACTTAGCTTTCGAAAATTTTTGACATAATAATATTTGAGTGTGAAGCCATAAATCTCTGGCTTCCACATCTGATAAACTCTATCATTTAGTAATTTCGTTACCATGAAGAGTTATCTAATTTGAACTCGTTTCTTCATCAGAAAATCGAAATATTAAAATATATGCTTATATAGTGCATATTCTAAAATAGAATATCAAGTATAATGGGTAATAATTTATATATATATATATATGCACATACATCCATATATATATGAATCAGATCCCAAAACAATGGCTTAAAAATATAGAATGTTATGTCTCTCTCTCTAATATAAATGTCAGCAAGTGAGTAGGTAATACAGGGAAGAGATGACAATTGTGATGTATAAAGTACTTTTATCTTCTTTTCTCTTGTTGCATTATATTAGACTTCCATTTGCAAGGTCAATTAATGGACTGAGATGAGTCTTCCAAGTTGAATCGTCATAAATAGACTCTATGAAACTTAAAAGGAAAGAGAAAAGAAATTGGGGTGAGGGACTTTGATGGCCGTTTTGTAAGAAAGATTCCTACAGTGCTCTTGCCTTCATCATGTCATTCAAAATTGTGTCATGTAGCTATAAATTAAGCTGGGAAGTGAGCTTCCTATTCTGTAACAATGTTTCTAGTGAACATTTAAAACTTCAATTAAAATGGAGGAAAGAAAAACTAGATGTCAAGTTACCACACTGAACCTGATATTGTTGATATAAATAACAACTGATTAAAAGCTAACGAACAACTTAGCATGGGTCCTGCCATGACAGACCAATTTAACATAGCTTATTTTAAACAAATATCATTATCTTCATCATCTTTATCATCCTCATCATTATCATCATCATTAAAAGGCTAGGTTCGGGCCTCCCTGGTGGCGCAGCGCTTAATCGCTGCGCTGTGGAGCTGTCGGCAGCAGCGACGCGAGTTCGACGCCTGGCCAGGGAGAATCCCACATGGCACGGCAGACCTCTCCTGCCTCGCCCACTGCTCCCCTCAGCAGTGTATTTCTGATCTGCCTGTTCTACCCGCTCTGTCTCTGCTCAACCCTCTCGCCGCCCCATGCCTCTGGCCTGGACCCCAGCTTGCATGTATAAATAAAAAATAAATCTTAAAAAAAAAAAAAAAGGCTAGGTTCATGCAGCTCTGTTTAAATAAGTCAGAATATTTATCAATATATCAGTTTTTTCTGTTTTATTCCTCCCTCAGCAGTATCTCAGAACTAGCCTCTACTCTGGAATGTAATGTACTACTGGTTTTTACATTATCATTGCAGATAACAGATGGAATTATACCATAGATTGCAACGACTGAATAATTTAGATCCTTGTTACCTATGATACATTATTATTGACAACATAAGTACAAAAAAGATGCATCCTTATTAAATCATTCATGCATACAATCTCATTTTTTGATTACTGATATATTGTATATATGTTACATATACTGACATGTATATAGTCATATGTCTTATTCTTTTTAAAATATTAGGTAAGATGTTACAATATTCAGTCAGTTCTTTCTACATATAAAATGTTTATCACCCCTACTAAGTTTGGTTATATTTTAGAAACATGCATATTAGTATTTTGCTCCGATTTGTAGCTATGTAGACATTTCAATTACCATATAAAGTAAATTAAATTCTTATCAATCCATAATTTTTAATTTTTATAAGATTTGCAGTTGTAGTTACTTCTTTAAAAACCATTAAAATATTTTCTGAAGTTTTTGATTTGATTTCAGAAATAAGTACCTTATTATTCAAATCTGAAGAATAATTTAATTCATAATAGTAGTAATTACCTCTATATGTAAAGTGTCCAATCTAGATTACCATTATAGCATACTAGATCCTAGTAAGCTAAGATCTAAAATTAAAACAAAAGAAATATAGGTATATTTTAAATATTAGAGATTAACATTTAGATAACATGTTAGAAAAATACTTATAAAAGATCTCTCAGTTCTATCTTTTTGAACCCTTGATCTTCATGTATATTATTTTCCATAATTTTATTATCTTAATAAATTGAATAATATAAAGTAACCAGCGTGGTTTACAAAAGATTTGAATTAATTTTTCTTTCAACATAAAATAATCACTTTAGTAGATTAATAACACTCGGGTTTGTATTCAAATGTAGTCACATGAAGAGTAGTTGAAATGAAAATTGGTCTGAACTAGAGTCTGAACTAGAAAAATGTTCAAAGGGTCAAAATGTGTATGTAAAAGACAGGTTCTACAAACAGTTTCTAAAAACAAAACTTTATAAATCAAAAAGAAAATAAAATCCTTGAGTCTTATATACTGCTAATTTATGAGCCTTCTATATAGTCACCATAAAGATGTCTCCAGATTGTTACATGCATGTTTAAAAATTTATGTGCTCCCACCCTCATTTTCTCTTTTATAGCTGTCCTTGGTGTAAATATTAAGCTAAATTTATCTTCATAAAATCTGTGGATTATGGAACATGTTAGAAGCAACTGCTTGGAATGTGAGACTACAATGCCTTGAAGCAACTTTGTTTTTGACACCTGGAACTATCTTGAAAGAAAAATATGAAACATTCATCCTACTCCCTCAGTTAAAACAAATAATGTTATAGGTTTTGATTTCTTCTATACAACAGACATTATACTAAGGTTCTATGATAACTAAATGAGACTGACTCTCAATTCAGTGTCTCTGCTTCATTCCGCTTTTTTTATCCCCTTTACAGCCAGATGATGGAAAGAGTGGGTCACCTTCTCTTGCACCCTCTTCATCTCTGTCCAATCACAACTACTAATTCTGCATGATCTGATTTCCAAATCAAGCACAAAACAGGTGCAGTTTTTATGGAAGATACAATAGAAACCTAACTACCAAATTAAATGGAGGAAATGTTGGTCTTTTACTGGATTTCTCTGATGCATGTGACACCGTATATCAGTTATATTTAAATTCACACTAATTACGATCACTGACTTATGGAAAGGTGTGCCCAAGGACAGGTAATTAGATAACGAAGAGGTGGAATACTATTCAGCTATCAAAAGAGATGAAATCTTGCTTTTTTTAAAAAAGATTTATTTATGCATACAACCTCGGGTACAGGCCAGAGGTGTGGGGCAGCCAGAGGTGTCACCAGAGACAGAGTGGGGAGCAGAACAGGCAGATCGATGGAAATACACTGCTGAGAGGAGCAGCAGGTGAGGCAGGAGAGGTCTGCGGTGCCATGTAGGAATCTCCCCAGCTGGACATGAAACTCGCGTTGCAGCTGCCGACAGCTCCACAGTGCAGCACTTAACCGCTGCACCACCAGGGAGGCCCAATCTTGCTATTCTTGAAAACATGCTTTTAACATATTTCATGAACTATATTCTAAATGCTTCAAATTTGGGTAATTACTCAGTACTTTGGATAATATATTTCTACACACACACACACACACACACACACACACACACACACACTTACACACTTGCCTTTTTTCTTCTAGTCCTTTTGAACTCAGGGTTTAGGACTAAATTCAGTACTCCATATTGGGAACTTTTCAAAAGAATGTTGATAATGGTACTATTGATGCTCTACCATTTTATAACTTCAGATTTGCCATGGCCAGTGTTTGCATAATTAGTTTTATTTAAATATTGGATTTAGTGTGAGGCTTATTAAATGGGCCTTAAATATATTTTATAGGATTTAGAATAATTAAAATTAAGAATAAACAAATAGGGCCTCCCCTGGTGGTTCAACGGGTTAAGCATAGCGCTGTGGAGCTGTCAGCAGCTGCAGCACGATTTTGATGCCTTACCAGGAAGATTCCCACTTCCTGCCTCTCCCACTGCTCCCCTCAGCAGTGCATTTCTGCCGATCTGCCTGTTCTCCCCATTCTGTCTCTGGTGAACCCTCTCACAGCCTGACAACTTTGGCCTGCACCCCAGCTTGTATGCATAAATAAATAAATCTTTAAAAAAATGATAAACGCATGCAATTCGCAGCGACATGGATGGAACTAGAAGGAATCATGCTCAGCGAAGTAACCCAGAAAGAAAGAGAAAACTAGCGAATTGTTTCACTTATAACAGGGATATAGGGGAACCAAATATGAGAGAGACACCCAGTGAGGGAGGGAGAGGATAAGGGCTCAAAATGGGGTAGAAAAGGGCACAAGGGACAATGGTGATGGGTCACGGGTGAATTGGTGGTGGGTTATCCAAGGGGAATACAAAATGAAAAAGATATAAATAACAATAAAAAAATTAAAACAAAAATAAATTAATAAAATAATAAAATAAACAAATAATTAAAACATATGCTAAATCTTCATCTAGTATAGGGAAACATATTAAACAAAGATCAACCTGTTTGATCTAATTAACAAATATAAAATCATGCACCGATATGTAAAGAGTTTTAAGCAAAATTGGAGTAGTTTTAATACCTTACCAAGTACTTCACTAGGTCACAAAGCATAGTTCACTGAAGTCAAAATTATTACCATGCCAAAATGAACCTGCATCATCAGAATATACACCGTGGGGGCTGGGCTGGGGGGGGGGGTAAACACTTAGTGTGGTATGGTGTCTAGCACTGAAAGTTAATGGAGAAAGAAAAGGTCCTTTAATAAATAATATAGGCAAAAGTGATGCCATCTAGCAAAAAGTGGAACTATATTCCCCATATCATTTGAAAAATAATGTTCAGTTGGAGTAAAGATGGAAATAGAACTTTTTACAACTTAAAAGAACATAAAGTACAGTATATTTCTGGCCCCTTATGGGGAAGAATTTCTTAACAAAGGATTAAATATATAAATAAGAAGAGGAAAATATTAAATTATTTCAATATTTTAAAACTTACATTTATAATAATACTTCAGGGTGAATATTTTGCATTGGATCCCAATAAGAATTTATTTACATTAATTTATTAAAAGTTGAATTAAACCCCCACAGTTCAATGAGTAAAGACAAAGAACTCAATGTAACATAGATAAAAGATGCACAGCATTTCACAGAAGCGGAGATATGACGGCTAATAACTATATAAAGTAGATATACACACATGTTGAAATTGAACAACTTAATGCTTAATAAGGATAAGAAATTTTAATCACGAAGTTCTCATTTTACACCTTTTGTACTGACAAACACAAAACATTAGCATTAACTATAAATGAGGATGTAGGGGAAGGAAATCTCTTATGCACTGTCCAGAGGAGAAAAAACTGTACTGACCACTTAGAAAAACAATATTTAGAAAAGTTAGATATATAGACTTATTTATCCCAGAAATTCTAATGCTAGATACTAGAGCAACCTCCATACATGTATATAAGAGGAAGTTGCAGATAATTTATTTCAATATTGTCTGTAATATAAAAACCTGGGAAAATTCAAATATCTTTCAATAAAAGCAGTAAACAAACTCTGGAAAATATTCATGTAGTATTATTCTGTAAAATGAATAATTATTATTTGTGTATGAACATGGCTAATCTCAAAAGCATAATGCTGAGTGAAAATAGCAAATCACAAACAAATATTTACTGTATAACAATTATGTAAATTTTCTAAACACACAGAATAGTACTGTTATTTTAGGGGCCATAAATAGGTAATGGAATATATAATCATGCACAGAGTAATGGCTTTAGGTGGGGGGGGAGTGGTATGTGGTAGTGGCTTTAACAAGTTCTATAATTTTTTACTTAAAAAATTATAAAGCAGGGCCTCCCCGGTGGCACAGCGGTTGAGCGCTGCGCTGTGGAGCTGTCGGCGGCGGTGATGCGAGTTCGACGCCCGGCCGGGGAGATTCCCACATGGCGCGGCAGACCTCTCCTGCCTTGCCCGCTGCTCCCCTCAGCAGTGTATTTCTGATCTGCCTGTTCTGCTCCCCACTCTGTCTCTGGTGAACCGTCTTGCCGCCCCACGCCTCTGGACTGTGCCCCAGCTTGTATGCATAAATAAATAAATCTTTAAAAAAAAAATTATAAAGCAAATGTGATACAAAAATAAATTGTATATATAAATACTGGGTACATGGGTCTATTACATATTTAGAAGTACTGAAAAACATTTAAACTTAAAAATTATTTTAAAATTTAGCAATTTAGAAACTTATTGAGTTGACATTAATTTAGAATATTTTCTAACTTTACATTCATAATAATTAATGTAGATACTATCACTGAAATACCCAGTAAGTATTTTCAGGTCTCCTATGTTATTAGTCATTTAAACTTCTATCATGGGAGAAAAGATTAAAAAATACATATTTTCTTATTTTTTAAGAAATAATTATTTCTCATCATTCTAATTATATTAGAATACTATATTAAATATTTCCCCTAGGGAACACCATTTAATGAGAAATATTCTTTTACTATTTGAATAATTAGTTCCATTACGGTAGTACCCACCCTTTATAGTACTATATTTTTTAACTTCTCTGAGAATGTTTATATGATATCTAGCTTAATTGGATTCAATGAGACACAGCTATCATTAACATGCATTTACATGAAGAGGTGAGGCACATTTTATTTTTTTCTTGAAAATTATAGAACTGATTTTAAGGAAAATGTGATTACATTTATAAATTCATAGAATTAAAGTGAAGTTAAAATTGAGCCAATATAATTAATGTTAAGATATATAACAAATGCTTCAAAACTGCTTTTTATATTTCAGCCTAAATTATAAGCACATTATAAATGTTAGCTCATGTAAACCCTTGGCAATTTTATGAAGTAGCTACTGAGATTATTCTCATTTTACATATGTATGGATATTAAAGCACAGAAAAGTTAAGTAAATACCTAATAACACACAGCTTATAACTGATGAATTCAACCCACAAAACCCTTCAAGACACAGTGCTCCTGGTCACCTCACTATTTTATGTCTAATTGCTGAGGCAATGCTATTTTTAGTATCTATATGTGTCAGTCGGAAATGGAATACTTTATTTGAGGTAACTTTATTGCTCTTTATCTCTGTATGTACATATATACGTGTGTGTATATATGTCTATATATACTTGAACTTATTTTAATATACATTAACCAATGTAAACATTGCAATCATCAGTTCTAACATATTTAAACAAACAATTCAGTGACCCACTGTAAAGGTCCCCAATCACAGTACTATTTTCCTTACTCAGTAAAAGAAAATTCTACATTTAACAGTGTAGGTTAACAATGAGGCCAATCTCTCTACAACTAAACTCACAATCTTTAATTGAAGTGTACATTAACAACATTCAGCAACTAAAACAGATTATAATTTGTTGCATCTGTGGAGAGGTGAAACAATCCCTTCTCATTACAAATTATAGTCTTAATTCTTTCTTTTTAACAGGAAAATATGGCCCAGACCTAGGTTGCTGTGGAAATACTAGCAGAGGTTATTTCAGGATGCAGAAACTGGATAGTTGTTGTACCAGAAAATATCACAAGAATCCTCCTTCTCTATTACTGTAATACTGATTCAAGCCTAATTTAGAATATTGATCCTTAAGTTAGGTCAATACGAATTAAATTGGATACCCACTCTGTGTGAGGTGCTGAGATAGATGCTTTGGGATATAAAAGATTTATACTGTTCTCAATATCCCACAAACTAAGGAATTTCTTAATGGACTACCTTTCTTGCCTCAGTTACAATATGTCTTTACTCCAAATTGTCCAATCAAGTTCTTCTAGCTACAGACCTTAGAGGATCACTTGAATTCTGTGTGTACCAATCTATTTTTGCTTGTTATCAATAACCAACTTGATAAGAATTATATCAACAGTTAACATAAACCCTTTGCTGTTAAAATGTTATAGTGAAGTTATAGTGAAGCCAGTAATTTTTCTCTTGCTGAGCTTTCTCAGGATAGAGTCCTTAATCCTCAATAAATTACATTTTAATTTTAATCATAATACATGGTATTAGGAAAAGGAATGGGAAAAGTAACAGGGTTGGAGGATGATGCAAAGTGCAAAGAAAATATTCATGTTAGTAACCCATTTCATATTTTAGAAAATTATGGTATCAAAGTAGCCATTGAAGAAAAATTCACAGTAAACTTCTTATTCCGTTCAGGCAGCCTTAAAGATACTACATATGAATGACTCCAATAAAGGAAATGTCCAAGATTGGTACAAGTTCTCTCCCTAATTTGAGATGACAGCATTATCACTGTGTTCTCACATGTTAGAGAGAGAGCTTTGGTGTCTCTTTCTCTTTTTAGTAATGTAATAGTCTTACTGAATTAAGATATTGTTTTGTGAACTATACTTTATCACCTTCTCTGGTCCTATCTCCAAATAAAGTCACATTGGAGATTAGTGTTTCAACATGAATTTTGGGGGGAAACACCATTTATTGCAGTAAGTGAAAGGTTATTAATAGTAAGGATTTATTGGGCCTCACTAAACAATAACAGATCAATGAAAAAAAGAGTGTTAATGGATTATGTGTCACAATTGACTTTGGTTGTGGTAGCTGTATTTAAGAAAAGATCAAAAGAAATTCCAAAGACAGTCTAAATCTCTTGGAATAATTTACACTAATAATATAATTCTGTGAGAATGGGACAAAATCTGAATTTTGAACATTCATTGTGTTTTAGATATACTAATAAGATGAGCTAGAGTACATTTCAAACCTCCAAAATCTGTGAATTCAGGAACATTTAAATGCAAAATTACTACTAATGAATGTAATTGAAAACCTTAGTCATGGATTGTTGTGGTGAATTACAAGAGTTATCAGAATGGCAGATAAATGTCTGGGGAAATAATGTTCAATGCAACCTTTAAAGATAGCAATAAAACATTAGTAGGAATTGGACCAGAAAAACAAACTGTCCAAAAACTTACAATGTAGTAGAAAATAAGGCTACGAGATCATTCTTTCATTCCCCCACACAGATCATTCTTTGATTCCCCTGCACTCTGTTAATATTTTCTATTAAATTTTCATTTTGTTTTCTATCAAATCTCCTTTCTACCTTGTTGCATATAAACTATATTACAAATTGGTTCTAAAAAAAAGTCTATCCAGATTGATATACTGTTTCAGAAAAAGATAAAAACATAGCAAAAAAAATTTTGGCTATTTCATGTACTTCTGGTATCAAATCAATATTACTTTGCATATTTTTTCAATCACCTCTATCCAAAGAAATTTTAAAATTCTAGTTTTCATAGGCATCTATGTTTTCTTAATTAATAAAAATAATTATTAATGCCAACCCAGGGGTGGCAAATTAAAGCTTCATCTTGGTGTTTTAAAAACCACTTGATGGGGGCCTCCCTGGTGGTGCAGTGGTTAAGCGCTGCGCTGTGGAGCTGCCAGCAGCGGCGACGCGAGTTCGACACCCAGCCGGGGAGAATCCCACATGGCGCAGCAGACCTCTCCTGCCTCGCCCGCTACTCCCCTCAGCAGTGTATTTCTGATCTGCCTGCTCTGCTCCCCGCTCTGTCTCTGGTGAACCTTCTCGCCACCCCACGCCTCTGGCCTGTGCCCCAGCTTGTATGTATAAATAAAAAATAAATCTTTAAAAAATAAAACACTTGATGGCTTTAATTCTCTCCTACACGCACAGGCAAGTGTCACTCACACTTCATTTCTACACAGTAACTTAGCAACTGCAAATTTCAAGACCTTTTTATAATAGTGTTCTTGAAATAATTTCAAAATGATGTCACCCTCTGAAATTTAAAAGAATACTGTCAATAGACCTTTCCTCATTTTTAGAAAATTTGTTTGGTTATCTCCCTAAGTAATCAAGAATTTAGATTTGGCTACCAAAAATATTAATCCTCTATTTTAAAAATCAGTCAAAAAACAAAAAACAAAATACAAAAACAATAGAAAGAAACCAAAGAATAGGTAATTTGCAATCTAAGGGAAATCACTATCACTGCTTGGCTTCTGGATCATTAAAGATGGGTAATCAGTGTACTCATGCAATTAAAATGAGTCAGTTATAGATACTGAGTAATACATACAAAAATTATATACAGGGGCCTCCCTGGTGGCGCAGCAGTTAAGTGCTGCACTGTGGAGCTGTCGGCAGCAGCAAAGCGAGTTCGATGCCCAGCCAGGGAGATTACCACATGGCACAGCAGACCTCTCCAGCTTTGCCCACTGCTCCCCTCAGCAGTGGATTTCAGTTGATCTGCCTGTTCTGCTCCCCACTCTGCCTCTGGTGAACCCTCTCGCCGCACCACGCCTCTGGCCTGTACCTGAGCTTGTATGCATAAGTAAATAAATCTTCCCCAAAAAAATTATATAGAAGAGTAAAATGAGATTGGTTTCCAAAAGCCACAAAACTGTTTTGAGTTTAAGTTAATTAATCCTTAAGTATTAATTTACCAAGATTATCATCATACATGATGATGACAAATTAGAGTGGAAAATGAAGGCCACCAAATATCAATATATGCAAAGTATCTTAAGAATTGCACTGGTCAAATTGAGATCATTACTGACTTAAAAAGGCCCTAATCTGTAGTATCTTGGTGTGCTGAACATGACCATATCCTGAAAAAATTTTATTAGCTCTCATTTTGAAGATATTTCATATAATTCATTTTATATGTTTCACCGTATAAATTTATCCAGTAGGGCTGCAACAACATCCTAAATCAGCCTAGAATGATGTAATATTGCATCGCATTGTGTAATATCATCATGCACACATCATCCAGAGCTGACTGCATCATTTTCTGATGCAATGCAATACTATTGCCAGGCGGCTGCTGAGGTAAGCTGACGTCAGCAGTGCACTAGAGAAAGCCCTGTCAGAAGGTTGAGCATTGAAAATATTTCAGACTTTGTGAGAGACAGTTTAAGTTACTGTTCCATAGAACTGTTATTATTTTATCCATTTAGGCAAAATACAGAACAGTCATGCCTCAAAAGTGCGTTAATAGCGTGGAAAATTTCTGCTCCATTTGTGGGGAAGTGACATTTGCCAACTAGAAGAAAAGTATCACTTCTCAAGTGAAGAAGGCTTCTCATCTTTACTTTGGATGCAAGGTTGGTGACCAAGACAAGCCTTGGGCCCCGCATATATACTGTGCTACATGGACAACACAGATTTCACAGTAGTGAAACGGCAAAAGACCATCAATGCAGTTTGCAGTCCCCATGGTGTGGAGAGAGTCAAGCAACCACACAAAAGACTGTTACTTGTGCTTGGTTCCTCCTCCTTCCGGTGGAATAACGAAACAAAAGAAGTTGAGAATAGTCTACACAAACATTCCTTCTGCATCGAAACCAGTTCCACATGGTGAGGGACTTCCTATTCCAGAACCTCCAGCAGAATATTCTCTCGATTCATCTGATGAGGACAAGGGTGAGCCGACCTGTTCTTCTCCTGTTCCATCAGCATGCAGTGATCCAGATTTTCACTGTGGTGAATCATCAACCCCACACAGACTAACACAGGAAGAACTAAATGACCTGGTTCGTGATTTGTACTTACCCAAGAACAAGGCAGAATTGCTAGGATCAGGACTCCAACAATGGAATCTTCTAGAAGAAGATGTCACAATTACTTTATATCAAAAGCACCCCCAGCAGTTGGAGCCTTTCTTCAGAAAGAAAAGTACTCTGGTATTCTTTTCCAACATTGGAGGCCTCATGAATGCCTTAGATATCACTCATGACCCACAAAATGGAAACTATTTCTAGACTCTTTGAAACTGAGTCTTAAGGCTGTGCTTTTGCACGATGGAAACCATCTTCCATCTGTTTCAGTAGCACATGCTATCCACATGAAAGAGGCATACAATAACTTAAAGCAGCTATTGAATTTCATTGAGTATAACAAGTACAGCTGGCATGTCGATGGTGATTTGAAGCTAGTTGCCCTTTCAATGGGACTGCAGCAGGGATATACAAAATATATGTGTTTCTTATGTGAGTGGGGTAGCCGAGCAAGTGCACTGCACTACTTGCAGAAGGAATGGACTGGCAGACAAAATGTAGCAGTTGAAGATAAGAATATCCAGCATCCAGCTCTGGTCGAGGCTCACAAAATCTTGCTACCAGTCCTTCACATCAAACTAGATTTGATGAAGAATTTCTTGAAAGCCTGGGCCGGACCTTGCCAGCTTTCCAATACCTGCATGAAAAATTTCCTCAACTCAGCAAAGCAAACATTAAAGAGAGAGCTTTTATGGGTCCTCACATTCAAGAGCTCTTCAAAGATGACAGGTTCAATAACTTGCCACAGGTTGATGCGAAACAAGCATGGAATGCTTTTCGCCTAGTGTCTACACACTTTCTTGGGAATGTTAGGGCAGAAAACTACAAGGAACTAGTAGAAGACATGCTGATGCAGTCTCAGAAACTTGGCTGCAATATGTCTCTAAAGATCCACTTCCTTCATTCCCATCTGCATTTCTTCCCTGAAAACCGTGGTATGCTTAGTGAGGAACATGGCAAACATTTTCATCAAGATATCATATCAATGGAACAAGATACCAGGGAAAGTGGTCCACTACAATGCTGGCTGCCTACTGCTGGGCACTCCCCAGAGATGCTCCTGAACAGCTGTACAAGAGACAAGCGAAGAAATCTAAGAAGTAGTCTATGACTTGATTTTTTACAGATATTAACCATAGGCCTATTACTATTGGCATGCATTTTGTGATGTAAAGATTCATTTATTGCAGATTACAAAAAATACTAGAGCCAAAATTAGAATTTGACTGTCATATAAGTGTTGAGCACATACAAACTGATAGGAAATGACTAAATTTATTTCAGTAACATGACTTTTGTAAAAAGTCGTTGACCAGTGTTGCCTACACAGTAGGATCGCCATACATGAAATAAAGGTCTACTAGTCACACTTGAACTTCTAATAAAGAACAAACTTTTTAATAAAATATTTTTTGCTTACCTGAAATTCAAGTTTAACTACATAAATCCTATAACTTGATTTGCTAAATCTGGTATCTCTATTACAAGGAGATCTGAATAGAACTACAAAGTAAACTAACAGGTAATCTCACTTTATATAGGGAACTAAATAAATGTTTGACTAACAGAGTAGTAGAAAAAAGTTTTCCTTTATATTTTAACTGAAACACCACTATCTCACGTAGTTATTTAAACCAGATAACAATGAACTAAGCAATTGTGAATTATAAGCATATTTTAGAATTTTAATCTCTGAATATTTTATTTGTACATATTTTCTATTTATTCAGTAATATTCTCACAAGAATATTTTATATAGGCAGTTTTTCTTAGAATCATACTTATGCTTGAGCAAAATACAGATACATTTAAAGAAAATATTATAAAGGATTAGGAAGAGAAGAACACAGTGGAGAGCTGCAACCTTTCAGTTTTGAAAGATAAAGTGAGACTGTCAGCAGGACTATCTGCACCAATTGAAATGAGATAATGTATTTGGATATTTGAGAAAGCACAGTAGTGGATATGGGGTCATTTCAGAGATTGAAATGAGAAAAGTTCTTTATTGCCATTTTGATTTTGCCAGTTAGAGTTAAGTGTTCAACTTGTGAAAAGTAGAGCACAGATCCTGGAAATTGAAACCCTTTACTAAAGCACAGGCAAGTGCAGGGCAATCAATGGCAATAGCAGATTGAAGTTCATGCCTGTTAATCAATGTGACTTAACCCTGATTTGGGGAAAAATTCTTTTAAGGACAAGAATATCAACCCTGTGCACTTCCCAGCATTTCTGCTGAGGTGACAATTATTTTTTACCAGTGATGATATACAGCCTTCCCAATGAAGGATGTGCAAAAACAATGGCTGTCAGTGGAGGAGAGAAGGATGAGAGTTGGGTAAAAGCCAATTCTGCTACAGCAAACATGCTGTCTGTCTCCAAACAGTAAGCAAGAGAGCAGTAGTTGCTATTCATTCTGCTTCTAATGCAAGGTGAACAACTTACTTGTAAGACTTGCGTAAATCCTCTAATCTGTCACCTTCCTTTCTGATAAGTGAAATGAATTCTAAGTTTGTTTGGTTGTTTTTTTTTTTTTTCAGCTCTTACCAACACTAACTATGCCAATGATAATGACTCATTCGGACTAGAACATTTTACTGCCTTGCATGCATTGTTTAGGGTTATGAGCATATAAGGGATGAAACTTCTTTTCCTAAGGCAATATGCTTGGGGAAGATAGTCTTATAAGTCCCTACCCTATTTTTTTTTTTTTAACACACTAAATTTCAGTCATTTGTGCAAGTTGATTATACCCCTCCCATGGGCTTTATGTGAGACTGGACACTTTAAAAACGTTAACTTTTTTTTTTTTTAACTGACTTAGGAACAGGAGTTTCTTTTAATAGAATTAGCTACAAATTGAACATATAAGCATGCATTGCATTCTTTTGTTTTCCTCTGCACCACAGTCAGGGGTAATACCATTATGCAATGATTCCACACTATTCTTTATCTGAAACCCTCAAGTTAATGCTCTGCATTGGAATGGAAGTAATGATAAGGAAGTCATGGATCATAGCAGTTATGTGAACATGGGCAAAGGTAATTTGTGTTTTTGTGCCTCTATTTTAACATAAGGATAATATTTTATCAATCTCATAGGATTGTTGTGAACGTAACAGAAAACAGAACAACAGAGTCACTTAGTAAGTGCTCAGAAATAGTAGTTGCTGTTATTATCATTACTGTACTGCTGTTATAAAAATAATTGTTTTTAATGGTAACCCAGAAGGAGCTTAAAAAACTTATTTGAAGTAGTAAGTTCTACTTTTGTTTTTCATGTTCACTGAATCTTCTAACACAAGTCATCAATAAAATCATTCTTAAATAAAATGATCAGAGAAAAGACCTTTCTAAGTTACGACTATTTGTGGACTATTTATAAAAGAAATAATTTAAATTGTAGTTTAAAAAAATAATAACATCAAAAACAACTTTATATGCTGCTACCAGTACCAGTATCTAAAAGACGATATGTAGCCAAAAATGTTATTTACAAAATTTAATATTAGATATCGAATATGATTTTTCCATGTAAGGCAAAACTTGTATACACATTAGTTAATTGTAGAACAATAATATAGAAATCCAGGTCCATCATAGGGATAAAACTATATTAAATAAACTTTCTGTCTTGATTTCACCTCGTGACATATTTCTATACTAGATGGAGCCTTCCTCTAGCCAGGAGAAGGCAAAAATCAAAACCAAGTGTTAAGAATACCAGCTGAAAGCACTGCTAATTTTGAAATAAAAAACCCGGAAAGACTTTACTGCTTCCAAATGTCTTATGTACAGAGATTGAACTAAGAGGTCCTCTACAGAGATTGTTACTTCCAAGAACTTTCATTAAATTTTAGAGCATTAATATAGGAATATCAGATAGCCACTAGGAATAAGAAAGGATTTGAAGAGCAGGCAAACTTTTAGCATAGAAAAGAGATAAATCTAGAATACAAGAATTTAATGGGGACATTGGAAATAACAAATAGTATTAAAATACTTATAAAATGGAATAAATCATAAAGCGATTGGAAGTGAAGAGTGAATAAGAAAACAGACATACGCTTAATTTAATCTAACATCTAGTGTCAACAATTTTAAAAGCATTGCACCAAGAATTTAATCATGGGGAACTGTAAATAATCAATTTTGATGTCCATTCACATTAAAGGATGGTGACCTAAAAAGCCTAAGTCAAAAATTTTTTGCTTCTTCCATTATAATCTGTTTGCATTTTAATACTTTGTCAAGTTTATTGCATTGACTAAGACTTCTGGTTTAATTCTGTATAGAACTATGTTTGGATATCTTTGGTCTTACCTGATCTTAAGGAAAAAAATTTGTCATTAGTTATTAGATAATACATGAAGTATGAATTTTTATAAATGATCTCTGTGACTCTGAGTTTTTATAAATGATCTTTGTGACTCTCAGTTTCTGAGTTTTGTTTATCATAAGTGATGCTGAATTTATTCTAATGTCATTTTTCTCTATGGAGATTATGAAATTTTCTTTCAAGTTGTTTCCTCAGTTAATAACATGAATTGCACTGATTGTCAAATGTAAAACAAACTTGTATTCCTGGAGAAAACCTCATTTTGTTATAATATAGTATTGTTTATATATAATGTTCATTCTATTTATGCCTCTACATCCACAACAATGGTGATCTGTAGTATTCTTGTTAGTTTGTCTTCATAATGTTTTTCCATGGTTGTGTTATTAGACTAATTTTGGGTTTATAATTTAAGTCAGGAATTATTTCCCTCTTTTCAACTTTCTGAAAGAATTTATGAATATTGGTATTACTAATTTTTTTAACATTTGGTAGAATTCACCACTAAAGTTTGGAACCAGGGCCTCCCTAGTGGTGTAGCGGTTAAAGCCTCAACACTATCAAGCTATGCAGCATGAGTTCCACCAACATGGTGCAGCAGAATTCTCCTGTCTTGCCCACTGCTTCCCTCAGCAATCTATTTCAGTAGACCAGCCTGCTCTGCTCCCCATTCTGTCGCTATTGAATCTTTTCACCCCCTCACCTCTGGCCTACATCCCAGTTCTTCTATGTATAAATAAATAAATCTGAAAAAAATAAGTAAATAAAGTTTGGGACCCGGCTTTTCTATATTGGAAGATTATTTTTTAACTACAAATTGAATTTCATTGATAAATGTCGAGACATTGAAGTCATTAATTTGGGGATGAATTTGATAAGTTTTAATCTTTCAAGGACTATTCATATTTCATCTGAGTTATCACATATAAACTGCTATTATTTCTTTAAATACTGTAGAATCTGACCCAAAGCTATATACATTCTTTCATTCATGATATTGGTGATTTGCGCATTGAATGATAATACAAACATAACAGTGAAGTTTGTTGACATATTTTTAAAGAAAAAAATTATAACTTCGAATGAAAAATGTTGCAAATATAATCTAATCAGAATCTCAAATAAGAAGAAAATTAAATTCAAAGAAAGCAGGAGAAAAGAAAATATGAATAACAGCAGAAATATTAATAAAATAAAGTAAGGGAAATTCGACAGAGTCAAAAGGTCATTCTTTGAAGTGTTTAATAAAATAAAGTAGGAGGAGCATGGGAGAGGGAGAAAGGGATTAAGGAAATATGGGGATAGAGCATTAGCATGGGAGGTTGAATGAGGTATGTGCACATAGTGAGAAGTAAAAATGTAACCCCCAACAGTTACACACACACACACACACACACACACACACACACACACACACACGTATATAAATGTCTGACAAATTAATTTTTAAAAAGCAATAGCCAGTAAAACTTCTCATTTGAAGAGAAGTCACTTTGGATGTTTCAGACATTAAAAGGAAAATAAGAGGTAGTTATGAAGACATTTATGTTCATTTTAATGCATTACGTTCATATAAACTATGTCCTTTGACCACAGCAAAATTGAATATGTTATTGAAATAAAGGTAATTAGGACCTCTTTGGTGGTGCAACGGGTTAAGTCTCAGCCTATGAAGCTATCCACAGCCACTGCAGTACGAGTTCAATCTCCCACCAGGGAGTTTCCCACATGGCGCAGCAGACCTCTCCTGCCTCACCCACTGCTCCCCTCAGCAGTGTACTTCAGACGATCCGCCTGTTCCATTCCCCGCTCTGTCTCTGGTGAATCCTCTCACCACCCCACACCTCTGGTCTACACCCCAGTTCTGGTATGCATAAATAAATAAATCTTTAAAAAAAAAAGAAATAAAGGTAATTAGATTCTCCAAATGCTTGCATAAATTAAGCAACACACTACTAAATTTTAGGAAAAAGCAAAAAAAAAATAGAAAATATTTTAATTAAAAAAACTTAAAACAGCACATTAAATTTGTAGTATGTAGCTAAAAATAGTACTTGCAGAAAGTTATTGCATTAAGTACTTATATGAGAAAAAGTTTTAAAATAAATTTTTAAGTTTAACCATTTCCCTTCTATTTCCTTGTTTAGTCTGATTAGAAATTTAATATTTACTTATTTTGATATCTCTGAAATGCAAAGACAACTTTGCATGACAACAGTTAAGATCAACATTAATTATCTGTCATGCCTTTTGAATCCTCTTGTCTCTATTCACACTGATCACTGTATTCTGATCACTTTCACTCTCTGATCACTTCTATATTGTTCAAGGGCCTATAATTTCCTGTGCCAACTATTTCCCCACCATTTCCTCATTTTATTTAGCTCCTTTGAACACATTTTTAATATGAAAGAGACTTTAGAGAAAGAGATGGGAGAAACAAGAAACATTTCTGAGGCATTAGCAGGGATCAGCTGCCTCCTCTGAGCTCTCGGCACCCACACAAGTTCAGTGGCAGTGAACCTTGCATTCAAACAGAAAATTAGTGAATGCACTATGCACAGCGGCACCTGCTCTTCTTCCTTAAATCCTTATTTAAAATTCATATAATCTCTGACCTGTGATCTAGTCAATGATTTCTCTTTTATGAATATATTCACTTAGTACCACAATCTGTTTTTTTTTTTTAGTTTTATGACTTACATTTTGTTAGACATAGGAAATGAAAGAATCCTTCCATTCACATCAAAGACATTGGTAAATACCAAGAAAATAATTAGTCTTTATCAAAATAACTTATTTAAAGCAAAGCAAGTAAATAAAGGTGTTCAGAGATGATGTTGTCTTGTCCGAATGCTGTCTTGTCCTTAGCTCCATAAATAGCTACACAATATTTTCTTCCATGCATACTTAGCTGTAGGGGCAAAAAAATTACAACTGGGATTTTAGTATACTCACAGTTATCCATGTGAAATTCCTTGTAGGTGAAACTTTGTCTCCTACTTTCTCTTTACTATCTTCTCATACCTTACTCTATTTTACAAACTAATCATACTCCTTTGCTTATAACTTCAACTTAGACTATACTTGTCACCTTGTTAAAAAAAAAAAAGTATTTGCAATCTTCAAGTATCTTTTCTAACATAGTATGGATAAGTGGACAATAAAAATATCTCAATAAACAGCTTAACCTAAAGATTTTTGAAACTGTAATGAGATATGAGGGCAGAAAAAGAGAGCAAGAATACTGTTGGTCTTCTTTTTGTGTATCCTCCATAAATCTATTTTTATATCAAATATGTCCTACTTACAAAAAAAACAGTCTGCTAATATATATTTGTTTATCTGTGCACATGTGTATGTATAAATTTATATATATAATGATGACATGCAAATGTTTTATTTTGTTGCTCCCATATAGTAGACATTTTTTGGTTAGATTAAATACTTATGCACAGTTATATATCCAATGGCAGACAATTGCCACCTCAAGTGTTTCACTAAAGAAAAACCAGATACAATAAATTATTTGTGTATGATACTTGGTATATGATTCCTTCACAACTGAGAATGGGTTTTAAATTATTTGTACAGAAATTGAGATCATTCATCATTACAAAAAATTCCATCTGGCAGGATTTCCTTGAAACCACTTCACGCTATGACTTTTCATGAGCTGACTTTTCCTAACTGTGACATATCCTTTTATCTTAACTAGAAACCTCAGGAGGTAGTCTGTGTTCATAATTGAAAACATAATTGAAAACAAAATATCACACAATGTCATTCAGAAAGTCAAATTTATGATTTTCACATTTATTGCACTGAAGTAAAGTTAACCATGTACTAAAAATAGAGATGTCAAATTTAGTAGTGTCTTAATAAGCTGTGAGCATGCCAGGAAGAATATATAATTAAAAATAAATTTCCTTTCTCAATACATTGCTTGGCTTACTCATAAGAAAATTGTAGCTTCTGAAAGCTATTTGATCTTTTGTCTGGAATTTCTCTGGATGTTGAACTCCATTATTTATCCCTCTACTTGTATAGGGTAGTCATTCAAAATACTGATTCTGAACAGAATAAACAAACTGCTGTGCTTTGAATACTATGTCTATGTCTTAATAAAAGAATGAGCTTAGACAAGGCTTTTAGCATGTTTCCATGCCCACAAAATGGAGATAATATTAGCCATGTACTAAAATTGCTATGAATCCTAAATTAGAAAAAATGTGCTGTGTGCTTAACAGTATGGTACACACTAAGTGTCCTACAATCTTCAGTGACGGGATCCCCTGCTAAGTGCCAGTGACTAATCCATTATAAAAACACCATCTTATCATTTCCTTTCTCAGACCATACCAAGTACAACTGTCACAGATCAGGTTCTCCAAAAGCAGAAAAGGAGATAGAGTTATAAGCAGAGCAAATAGCTGTTAAGGATAAGCACTAGTAAAAGGAAAACAGAAGTAGGATTGGGCCAAGGGGAGACACCCATAAAGACCTTGGTGAGCTCGGCGGAGAGCTTCAGAGCTTATCAGATAGAATCGTCATCAGATGTGACCGGCACCAGGTAAAGGATGACCTTAAGTAGTGGGCTATTTGCCTACTGGCTGCACAGCAAATACTGCCTTGAAAAGGGGCCTAGGAAGTACATGACTAGGGATAGTCTCCAGAGGCGTCTTTCCTAACTCTTCAGGAAAAAATGCAATCAACTATTATGTCTTTTTGGCACTCTCAATTTCCATATAGTGTATTTATATTGTCTAATTGATCTAATTAATCAATATGAGACAATATAAATATATAAAAATATACAAATATATATAAATATCAATATAACTTTTGACATTCTTGTTTCTGTTTGTGCTATTTTGTAAATTACTCTTCCTCAGAAATTTCCATCCCTAAACTACTTTGATTAATGATTAATTAATATTATACTTTGATTAATAATAATACATTGATATGTGTGTGAATTCTTTACTCACCAAATATCTGTATGCATGTATTGTATTTTTGCAAGTTTTCAAACATATGTCTTACACAATGATAAATGATACATCTGATGCTCCAATATATTTCCAATTATTCAAATTATTGCACACACACACACTCCCTGCAGCTCTCCATGCTCCTACTCTCTAAACCTGGTACAGAGCTATTGATATTTCCCAGGTACATTCATTTACCATCTCTCTTTACTTAAGTTCCTATCATAGATACTATACATTAATTTCTTGGTTATTTCCTTGTTTAGCAATTACAATTATCTTACAAAAGAATATATATGAGAAAAAAAGTTTTGTGTTATCACATGACTAAAAATTCTTCCTTTCCTGATGTGACCAGCAGTTGGAGGGAACAATTTTATGTTTAAAATCATTTGCATTAATAATTTGTGATTATTTTATTGTTTATTCATAAAAAAAATCCACTGTTGAGTGGTCTAAATGCATCCCAGGTTGTTTTCCATATTTTTTTAATGTGGAAGGACTTATGATTTTATCTTGGAATTTAATTGTAAAAAGATTATGTGGCTCTTATGATAATTTCTTTTAAAAAATATTCTTCTGAGAATTTGATGTTTATTTTTCTTTTCTACATAATTTATTTATTTATATATATTTTACATCAATGTTCATTTTTATACAATGTTTGCTTTCTCCTCTCAGGTGTATTCCCCATAAAATTCCCATCACCAATTTACCTGTGCACCATCACTGTAGTTCCTTGTGCTCTTCCCTTCCCTCTTTTGATTCCTCTCCCTCCCTGATGTTTATTTTCTAACTCATAAGCCATGACCATCAGCTCTCAGATACATATTTATTTATTTGTTTGTTTGTTTGTTTGTTTGTTTTTGCTAATTTCTTTACCGCATTTATTTTTTGTTCTGATATTGTTGGTTGCTTCTTCTTCTGGTGTCCTTCCATTACTTAAATGTTTAAATTAATATCTATCCTATTTTCTATTAGTTTTATTTTTATCATACTCCTTGAGAGAGTTCCTCACTTTTTCCCAACACTTCTTTCTTTCCTTCTTTTAATTTGAATACCTTCTATGTGCCCTACTCAACTTTAAGTGCTAAAGACCACACACTGATGGTAACAATAACAACAAAATCCTGCATTCAGAAAATTGACATTCTGCTGTGAAAGATGGAAAATGAACAGGATAATCTTAATATCTAACATGAAACAGTCATTAAAGATGATACAATGTGTTGGATGATATACAAATTTTAAATAGACTTGCAAAAGTGGAACTCACTAAGATGACTCTTTAGTAAGGTGTCAATGTTAAGCAAATTAAGCCTGAAGTGTTCGTTTGGTAACTCACTAGTAATGTTTTTTAGGCATAAGTAGAAATCCAGGGGAAAGGAACATGAAAATATATCAATTTGGGAAACACCCGCAAATAGATAGTTTGCAGACATGAGATTACGTGAGTTCACCTAATGGTTCATTTGTATACAAATAGTGTCACTGACTGACTCATGTGGATACTAACATTTAAAAATTACAGAGATTAAAAGAATCCAGCAAGGATTAAACTATTTTTAATTTTAGAGAGTATTTTCCTATTGTTCAGAATGTTATTACACCAGCCACACTTTAACAACAGAAAATAGCCTGAAATCTAAGACAGCTTGAAGAGGAAATCTCACAAGTTGTTATGGAAACAGAAGTTCTGTGGTCATATGAAAATAATTTGCATAGTATTTTCATCACCTACTAGTTGTGTGATATTAAGCCCATTATTTATTATCTATGTGCTTCCATATTAGCAGATTTAGATGAGGGCATTAATGCTACTTGCCCTAGAGTGTGCTTATGTAAATTAAGCAAAAACAATATAAGATACTCAATACGGGGGTCAATTTGTGAGTTATTCTATATATGTGTGTGTGTGTGTGTGTGTGTGTGTGTGTGTGTATTATATAATTTTTGTTATTATTATTCAGTATCTGAAATGCCTGTTTTTTATTTATTTCTTATTCTTCAGTTTTACTTGACTAAGGAACAGGTGTCCATTCCTTAACTAATATGCTCCATACTAGTTCCTAAAATTCTTATTTCTGAGACAGAAAAAAAAAATTATCAGACCTTTCCAACCACACATGTACCATCTGATTGTGCTTAGAAATGGAATTTAGTTTGCAATTCTAGAACTTGCAATATAATGGCAAATGTCATAGCTTCCAGTTTCCATTTTTGTCAGCATAGCTGTTTCCCCGTGCTCTGTAGATGAATTCTGAGAATTTGTGACTGAATTATAAACTAAGGCTCCCTCGCAAACACACACATACATACTTCTTTGAGTCTACTCCTCTGTAGTGAAAATGTTGTTTTAATTTCTCAAACAAGGATCAGCCCCAGTTACTTTCCATGACCCAGGCTTCCCAGCATGAATCTTTCCTTTACACTGAATCCTACTCCCTTCAGTCATTTATGTGTCTATTGCTTCATAAGTTTAAGCTGAAATAAGGCCACCTGTCAATCAACAATAGGTTGGACTTGAACCTGAACTTAAGAGTTTGGACACTGCATTTCAATGTAAATTGCCTTCATATGGGAATATTTTCAGTTAGTCCAAATGTTATAATCTCTTTTCAATTATTAAATATTAGAGTATGCTTGACTATAGAACACAATTTATTTGCATGATATTGCATGATATATTTTATATATAATAACTTTAATATCAGAAAAAAATGATAGGCTTGTATTCCACAGTCAGTTCAAAAAACTATACTGGCTATAAAATGCAACATAACAGGGCCTTCCTGGTGGCGCAGCGGTTGGGCGCTGCGCTGTGGAGCTGTCAGCAGTGCACGATGCGAGTTCGACGCCCAGCCAGGGAGAATCCCACATGGTGCGGCAGACCTCTCCTGCCTCGCCCGCTGCTCCCCTCAGCAGTATATTTCTGTTCTGCCTGTTCTGTTCTACTCTGTCTCTGGTGAACCCTCTCGCCAACCCACGCCTCTGGCCTGTACCCCAGCTTGTATGTATAAATAAATAAATGTCAAAAAAAAATGCAACATAACAATGTGAATAATAATTTGATTATTTATGAATAGATGAGCATGCATTAATATCTAAATTTTAAATAAGAATTTTATCTGCCCTCTGATAGCTTTCTCCTGTTTCTACATGTTTCATATCCTTTTCTTGCTTTTCATAACTCATTTATTTTTCTTCAAACCTCTTTCTGTTCTTTATTTTATTCATTAAATTTTACTTTTTTATGTTTCTCTCATCCACTGAGACCTCCCCATTGGCATTATAAATATTCCTTGGCAAGAGGTGACTTACTTTTCATTTCTCTGCTCTATTATTTTCTTTTCTGAAAAATTCAATGAGCAAATGTACTCTCATATGAATATTCTGTCACAAGAGAAACCTACAAGGAAGGCGATATCTGTCATTTTCAATGGCCTTTTCCCTATTCTCCTGGCTCTGGGGGTTCCTAATGCTTCATGTTTTTTTTCTCACAGATCAGAGGCTACTTTTGTTCAGAAATATTCATCTGGGAATCACTTGATCCTCTGTGAATTTTTCACTATAGAATTAAATTAGGGCAGTAGGCATAAGTCACTGCTGAAAACAGGAAGCTTATAAAAGACAGATCCAAATAATTGCAATTAAAGTGACAAATTATTTTTTCCCTATTTTTACCTGCTTTCTCATTGTAAACAACTCATATATTTGAAAGTCTTTCTGCTGGAACCAATTACAGGTGAAACACTTTTTTGTCATATAATTTCTATTTTCTTTAAACCTATGCCTGTTTCTTTAAAGCTACAATAATCTATATTAGAAGACTGAAGTTAAGCATTGAGACAATCAGCTAAAAAAAGTTGCTAAAATTAGCCTTTAAATTTAAGCGTATTTTAATAAAATGAAAATATCGTTTGCACTGAATCATTGCGTGTCATTAAATCTATATGTCACAATAAATCAGGTCTGAATACAATTTCAATCACTATTTGAGTCTTCATTAATTGTAATTTTCCAATAAATCTTGTGTTTACACCAAAGTACCTGCATCTAATGCTAAAGAAAATAAAGGTACTGATACAGGGCAGCAAGGGGCACTAAAACCGGCCGAGGACACTGCCCAAATAGTTTACCTGACACTGTCCTAGTTCTTCACCAGAGCACACAATTGCAAGACTACTCAGGCTCAGGAAAAAACAATGGGATTTATTTAACAAAACAGGAAAAAACAGAGTCACTGAGGCCAAAAATGGCCACTTACCTCACCCGAAGCAGTATCCAGTCTTTTTAAGTCCCAAACAAAAAGCAGCTAAGACGGGGGCCGATAGAGGAGCTCCTCGCCGGAACAATAGGCCGCGAAAAGTAGGCCACGCGTCCAAGATGGCATCTTCCTGCCTCTGGGGACACACAGCAGCCAGATTGTAGGCCAGGTTCCAACTGAGGAGGACAACAAAAGACACAACAGGAGATGTTGCCGGAGCTGCCAAAATGCCCCAAAGTAGCACCAGACCAGCGACATTCAAAACAGCAGCTACAGAGGCTAATGGGCCTGACACACGGCCACACTCACCCATTTTAGCAAGGAACCCAGCTCCAGGTTTTCACTGTTTCTCCTCAGCAGTAGCCAAGCAAAACTGGGAACTGATTCACATGGCTACTTGCAAAGACTTCAAACTTTTCCTCTCAAAGATCTGAGCAGTGGAGGCCAAAGTCACAGACCCCGAGTTACTAAAGATCCAAAAACGCTCAATCCAGCACTCTAAATCCTGGTGACTCAATGCTCTTGTGGCTCCTTTTGCAGTTCCTTAAATTTCTTATCAGAGACTCCACCCCAAAATTCGATACTTTTTAACGTCTTTCCTCCAGCCTGTCTGTCCTCACCAGCAGCACCCTCCAGGAGGTACCACTGTAACAGACTTTGGCCTCAGCCATCAGTTACATTACAGTCATCTAATAAATACTATCTTTGCATGGTTTATGTTAATGCAAATATCTTCAATTTATGATGAAACATAAGCAACTATTTTAATTTTCTTAATAAAAGTATAAGCCTAATCTGATTTGTATTACTGTCTCTGGAGACTTCTCTTACTTCTTTTCTATTAACACACATAATACAGCTTTTCAAATCAGCCTTTCAAGTTCTCTCTGGCTTTAGTCTTTTCTTATTATCTAGTTATTTACTTCATTTTAGTTTTCATTTTGAATAAAACTTTTAAATTTTTATTTTTTGTTGAAACAGCACTGAAATATAGCAGTATATATAAGGTTCAGTTGTGCATCAGTAAGAATCAACACATGTATATACTACATTAAGTTTACAGCTAAAGTCCAATATTATCCTTTATTATACTGGTTACTCCTTAAAAATAACTTTTCACCATCTGTAAGGAATATACTTAACTAAACCTCTTCAGTTCTTCGTTGAAATGTAATTTTATCAAAAACACAAACAAGTCTATGCTCTCAGAATCAAACTTTTTTCTTTTGTATTGTAGCATTTATCACAAATATAAGCAAGCACCTATCAACATAATTGTTATTATCCATCCACCTTACTCCATGCAAAATTTTATATCAGTTATTATACTGTTCACTGCTATATTCCAATTCTTATCACCTACAACATGTCCATGTTCTGTCACATATTCTGTGATTAAAAATATCTGATCATGATTTTTCTAATTATCTGTTTTTTCTTTTGTAGTAGTTGTTAGAATTCTTTCTGTAAATGGGGTAAGTCTGTGACCTTTTACATCCATGGCAATTGCGAGTATTCACTAAGTAAAATAGTTTTATGAGTATTTTATGTTAATTTTAGAGTGATTTTGGGTAAGGGTCTTTTTGGTTAATCATTGGAACTTTATATATTGCAGAAGTTTTTCTTCCCGTTTTCTCATTAAGTCTCAGTGTTCTTCTTTTTCTGCTTTGGTAGCTCTTTAGTCTCTTTTCCTCACCTATTGATCACTTATAAATACCTAACCTTAAATAAATTAAATAAATAAATAAATATCTAATCTCTTAAAAAATGAAAAAAATCTGATTAATGAATACATGAATAAAAAGGAAGGTAACAGTGAAGTAAACATAAGATGCTTGCTATTGTGATCCTTTTCCACATATTTATATGAAGTTATATGAAGTGAAAGACATTTCAAATACATAGGAAACCTCATAAGCAGCAAATATAGAAATTTATATTTTAAAATTGACACTCAAATTTGGCATTATTTGGTACTCTCAAAAAATCCATTTGTGATTGGTTTAATTATGGAACATAGAATTGGAGTCAAATTAATCATTCTTCAACTTTCAATCCCACAGGGGTATGAAATCAGTTAACATATAGATTTTAATTTAAAAACAACTTCACATCTATGCTTAAATATAAGTTAGTATTTATCACATTACCAACTTATGATATGTTCATCAATACCATAAGTGAATGTAGTTTCAAAGTACATCCTTAATCTATAAACATATTTTTCTTCGTAAGTACTTTGAAAATGCTAGATTCATTCCTTGAAAGTTCACATCCTCAAAAGGACAAACAAAGAGACTATTCTATCATAGATCTTCATACATCTACTTTTGAAAGAAGGAAGGTTTTTTAAAAATATTTTTATTAAGGAAATGTTAGTTTGCATCATTATATATATATATATATAATGTGTAGGATCTTCCCTTTCAGGTGTTGCCATAGAGCACCCACAACCAAAAGCACTAGTAGTTCATCAGTATAGTCCATTGTGCCCCTCCCCACTTTGTTCTCACACCCCCTACCCCTAAAGCCCTATGGTTGTCTCACCTGTAATCAGCTTTCACAGGTTAGTTTTTTAATGTCTTTATATGATCCTTTGCTTGGATTCTCTGTATTTCACATGTAAGTGATACCATTTAGTATTTGACTTTCTCCTTATGTCTTATTTCACTTAGCTTAATTACAGACAAGGATTTTGACAGATGCAGGGTTTATTTTATTCACTAGGGATGTTATTTGATGTATACCCAAATGTTAGTTGCTTCATGAATCCTTCTAATGTAAAAAAAAATCTGAAAACTCTTCTATTCTAAACTCTTCTTTATGCTATCAACAATTACTACTTTAAAAAATACTATGCTTCATTGCTGTACTAACTTTTTAAAGTCATATATATGTGTGTGTGACTATACTTACCTACAGAACAGGAACACATGATCTAGGTCAGGTATAGAAGAATTAATCTGCTATTTTAGTTTAACTTGAATATTTTTAAAATATAATTGTCACCATGTATTTGTTCTGCCTCAATATAGAAAAGTGTTCGCAAAAACTTCAGAGTAAGTGCACATTAGTTGAATCTTAATGGACATGGGGGAGTTATCCTGTTAAACTTGTTACAACCTTGAGCATAACAGTTATGTGAAATGAAAAATGGAGAAGAACGAGATGAGAGAGAGACTGAGATGACACTCTGAATTGCTTGTCATACTTTAAACATTACTTTCTAGAATGGGGACAACTGAAGACCTTTAGACAAAGAATTAATAGGAAAGTATTTTCAGCAATGTGGAAAATGATTGAGAGGAGGTCTATGCAGCAAATAACAGGAAGATCATTGCATTAATCCAAGCAAGACATTATGAGAATGTGAAGTAATACCATGGTACCAGACTTGCAGACAGACATGAGAGACATATGATAATGATAATGAAATGCAGTGACCCATTGGTTATGGTGAATAAAACAAAGGGAGAAACTTCCAAACAAAGAATCCTGAGTAAATGAAGTAATTAAATAAGTTCAAAAATGAAGGATGAATTTTTGAGCTGCAATCAATTAAGAATTCAATTTTGGCTGCCACAAGAACTATTAGATTTCTGATGGAGATTGAAAGTGATTATAAATAGAGAATAATTAGTTTTAGATATAGAGATGTTTGTTTAGATAATTCTTATGTTGATTTTCCATCTTATTTTAAGGCTTTTATACATGTACAATTAAAGCCTAGGACACAGATGAATATTCAGGATTGATAATGGCTAAGAAGATAAAGGCTGGAAGGCAGAGGGACAGATTCAGGGGCAGGAGAAGGAAAACACAATGAGTTGTACATCCAGAATTACAGTATATCTGGACTATCTCATCCATGTGATCCAATTCGAGAAGCTTTTTATTAGTTTGGGGATTTCTGTTGAAGTTAGTGATGGCCTCTTCTATGTCTCAAGAATAAAATCAAATGGAATTTCTTCAAAGATACATAGGTCAGTTTTTGTTTGCTACATGGGTAACTATAACTATAAAGGAACTAACTATAAAGTTTATCAGTCTGTTTACCTTTCCTTGAAATTTGACAAGCTTCTCTATAACCTTCAGAAATCTCAAAGGTCCCTGAGCTTACTCAGGATCTTTCTCGCATCATAAAAATATAAACTAGATAGTATGTACCTCCCACATATTGACTGTATACTAATGTTGTATAATAATATGACTATGGACATAATTTAAGTAAACAAAAGATGGATTTGACCATGTATGGCAGTATTGCTGCCATAACTATTGCAGCATAAACCAGACTATGATTATGATTATTACTTTTTGAGTCCTGGCCTAATTTACAAACATCTATTATCATATCTCATTTGTTTAAATTGTAACCCCACATAAAACTATATACCCTTCGCTCATCTTCATAGACCCATTTGTTAAGGTAGTATCACATAAATAAATCTTTAATAGTATGGCCTCACATAGAACTGAAATCAGTTCTTACATCTCTAAATTACCAGTAATTTACAACATAAAAAATTATGTAAATTTTTGAAGAATTGCATTACTATATAAAATATGTATATAATATCCATTTTTATGAGATTATAGAAAAAAGATGGGAAAAAGTAGGTATTTAATAAGAGATAATTATGATTAGCATTCTAAATATCAGCATATGTGCATCTCTCAGAGCTGGTGACAGAATTATATACCTGCTGAATATGAGAAAACCAAGAGTTCTGCTAGAACCACTAGGACAGATACTATCAAATAAGATGTTTGGAAATTTACATTTTGTGTTTTTTTAATTCTGCTCATTTGACATTGCATGCATATTTGAGATTTTATGTTGTATAATTCTGTATTTTCAAATTTAAAATGTCAATGTCAAAATTTTCAAACTCTCTGTTATGTTAGTTCTGAAATAAATCAATGCTTTGGAAAATAAAAATCTATAGTGTGTTTTAGAAACAAAATAAAAACAGAAATTGGGGTCCATCCAAAAAAAGACCAACTCACCTAAGAACAACACTTCAACCAGAAGACATTAAAGTCATTTAAGATACATAAGCCAAGGGAGTCAAGGATTATATATCTGTTGAAACTGGTGTAAAGGTCAAAAATAGTCTGTATGAATAGAGAAGCACTTCTGTTTGTTTGCTTTTGGTTTTGTTAATTAGCACAAAAATGTCACTCAGCCATGATTTTGGTGTCAGCCTTTGGTAAGTTAATTTAGTGTCAATACTGCCATTTCAAATTGCACATGATCAATTTTTGGTCATTAGTTACCAACCTAAAAATATAAATAACATAGATATATTTATTCACCTATTGATAGATATTCCAACAACAAATAGATGTAAACATTCCAAATGGAACTGGGAAATATATACCTACGTATTAAAGATGTCAACATTGTAACAGTCAATTGGGTAGAAATGTGTATTTATCTTAAAGATAATAAAATCTGAAGTAATTTAAAAACAGTCTGTATACAAGCAATTATTAAATATGTTCACACAATCAAACAGGAAAGTATACTTAAAGCCAATAAAATTATCGTGATATTACATGCACACTTTCAGGCAGCAATCTGCTCCAGAAAATGCTAAGGCATGTTTTCAGGTTGTGTGCAGAAGATTTAGTTTATAAGACTGCTTCAGTAAATTTGCATAATCATCTTCAAACAGAGCTTCTAGTCTAAGAGATGTCTTTTTTACCTTATTCAATTACTTTTGAAGAGAATAAGAAATAAAGCTTAGTGATTTGGTAGAAACATTACCATTGCCAATTCCCTTTACTGGCAGAGATTTAAAATCAATATAAAAGATTTGCTCCTGCTTGCCTACACACATCAGATGAAAATAAGGTTTCTTAGTAATGTAAATGTCCCCTTACAATCAACCTTGATGACAGTTTAATATTTACGTATTGGAAAAAATCAAGAAATTATTCTCCCTTACAAAAAAATTGACAATTTTATAAAATAAAATTATAAAATTTATCATATTTTGCTTATAATACCCAGTCAGATTCATTCTATGATGTTGATATTCCACTTTACCCTCAGTTTTAACCAAATATTATGCTCACTTCAATCATCTGGTAGTCAGCCAAATATATCTATATTTACAACCATTCATAAATCTGGTTTAAATATTACAATAATATGAAACACTCTTCCCTGAATCTTATGAAGATTATACAATTCCTAAAAACTCATGGTCATGTGAATGATTAAATCTATTGCATGCTCACAATGAAAATTTCATGCAGCAGCAAATAAGTATGAAGGATTTAAATTTAGCTCATAATTCTAGAGAGTGGGAATTAATGTGTTTTCCAGTTTATTGTTGTCAGCATCTCTGAACACACTTTTTTCTCTACAGATAGAATTTTTTTTCACAAACTGCATCTCTAGAAATACAATTTAAATTTGAAAATACATGACCTTTTTTAAGGCTTATGATTTTTATTTCCAAGATTATACCCACCTGTTCTCTCAATAGCACTTCATGTGGGTGATGATTTTGTATTTAACACAACTGACCCCACTGTCAAGCATTTGATACACAATCATTAATATATTAAAGTAATAATTTTAATTGGGTAATTCACAATCTGAATGAGCAAGTCATCTCTTTTCTTAATTTCAAATTTAGTTTGGATGAGTTATCTCTTGACTTTTTTTTTCCAGGTTTCTTTTTTTTTAATACATATTTTTATTGTTATTTATGTGTTTTATATTTTGTATTTCCCTTGGGTAACCCACCACCAATGCCCCCGTGATCCATCTCCATGGTCCCTTGTGTTCTTTTCTATTCCATTTGTGCTCTTATCCTCCCTCCCCCACCCCACCGAGTGTCTCTCTCCTATTTGGTTTCCTTATAGTCCTGTTATAAGTGAAACCATTTGATATTTTTCTTTTTCTTTCTGGCTTATTTCACTGAGTATGATCCCCTCTAATTCCATCCATGTCGCTGCAAATTGCATGTGTTTATCTTTTTTGAATGCTGAATAGTATTCCATTGTGTATATGTACCGCATCTTCTGGATCCAATCATCTATTTTTGGACATCTGGGTTGCTTCCATACCTTTGCTATTGTGAACAGTGCCGCAATGAACATACGGGTCCATGTATCCTTTCGGATTAGTGTTTTTGTGTCCTTTGGGTAACTTCCCAAAAGTGGTATTGCTGGGTTTTATGGAAGCTCCATGTTTAGCAGTTTGAGGAATCGCCATACAACTTTCCATAGTGGTTGGATCAGTTCACATTCCCACCAGCAATGTAAAAGAGTTCCTTTTTCTCCACATCCTTTACATCATTTGTTGTTGCCTGTATTTTTAATGTGTGCCATCCTCACAGGTGTGAGCTGGTATCTCATAGTGGTTTTGATTTGCATTTCCTTGATTATAAGTGATGTTGAGCATTTTTTCATGTATCTGTTGGCCATTTGCTTTTCTTCTTTGGAGAAATGCCTTTTGAGCTCTTCTGCCCATTTTTTGATTGGGTTATTGGCTTTGTTTTTGTTGAGTTGTGTGAGTTCCTTGTAAATTTTTGTTATCAGTCCTTTGTCAGATGTATTGTGTGCAAAGATCTTTTCCCAGTTGGCAGGGTATCAGTTAGTTTTGGTTAATGTCTCTTTTGCTGTACAGAAGCTTTTTATTTCGATGTAATCCCATCTGTTTATCTTGTCCTTCACTTCCTTGGCTTCGAGGGATGTGTCTTTCAAGATTTTGCTGAGATGTTTGTCGTGTAGAGTTTTGCCTATATTTTCTTCTATACATTTTATGGTTTCAGGTCTTACATCCAGGTCTTTTATCCATTTTGAGTTGACTTTTGTGCAGGGTGTGAGGTAGTAGTCTAGCTTCATTTTTTTGCATGTGGCTATCCAGTTTTCCCAGCACCATTCATTGAATAGACTGTCCTTGTTCCACTGCATTTTCTTTGCTCCTTTGTCAAAGATTAGTTTTTTATAGATATGCGGCTTTAAGTCTGGGTATTCTATTTGGTTCCATTGATCTTTGTGTCTGTTTTTGTTCCAATACCATGCTGTTTTAATTATTATGGCTCTGTAGTACAGTTTGAAATCAGGGAGATAAATTCCTCCGTTTTCTTTCTTTTTAGTTAGTAGGACTTCAGCTATGTGGGGTTTTTTGTGGTTCCATATGAATTTCATCAGTAGTCTATCCATTTCTTTGAAGAATGTCATTGAGATTTTTTATTGGAATAGCATTGAATCTGTAAATTGCTTTTGGTAGGATTGCCATTTTGATGTGAATCCTTCCAATCCATGAGCAAGGGATGCCTTTCCATCTTCTTGTGTCTTCTTCTATTTCTTTCAACAGAGTTTTGTAGTTTTCTTTGTATAAGTCCTTTATGTCTTTTGTTAGATTTGATCCCAGATATTTGATTTTTTTGGTTTCGATTTTGAAGGGGATGGGTCTCTTAATTTCTTCTTCTTCAGATTGGGTGTTTGCATAGAGGAATGCTACTGACCTTTGTGCATTGATTTTGTATCCTGCTACTTTACTGAACTGGTCTATTATTTTGAGTAATTTTTCTATGGCGTTTTTAGGGTTTTATATATATATATTATCATATCGTCTGCAAATAGAGACAGTTTAATTTCTGTCTTGTGAGTATTTTAACTACATATAAAAGTTAATCTTTATTCATATAATATACTCAACACTTTAATTTCAATAGTCATATGGATTTCACAGAAATTGCTTTCAAAATGTGTGTAAAGCCCTCTGTTTTCACTAGTGTTTGTGTTTCAATTGTTAAGCATGCTACTATCTTTATAAGTGTTATACAAAAGAAGTTTTCTAGCTTATGCATTTGTCTAGATTTTAACATGAATCATAAACTTATAAATACAAAACGTTTTAAAGAAATAGATAATAGACCTGTTTACTCTGTGCTACATTAACAAAACAAGCAAGAAAGATAATGCTTTCTATAAATATATCATTTTCAAATCCAGTTGATACTACTGCAGAATTTAAAAAGCCATAAATAAAAAGAATATTAGTCTTTTGTAAAGAATGTTATTCTTGTATAAGCCCAGATTCTTCAGAGAAAGTAAGAGGATAGAGATAGATAAGTAGTTATTCTAAGTCCTTCTCTTAGGGCATGGTGAAATACACCCCTGAACAAGTCTTGTCACTGTAAACCAATTACCAAGTTCTAACTTATCTATATAAGAAAATAAAAGAAATTGGAAACAGACTAATAATTTTTAAAAGTTTAAAAAGATTAGTGTTTTTGTGTTCTTTGGGTAGATTCCCAAAAGTGGGATTGCTGGGTCGTATGGAAGCTCCATGTTGAACAGTTTGAGGAATCACCATGCAGTTTTCCATAGTGGTTGGACCAGTTCACATTCCTACCAACAGAGTAGAAGAGTTCCTTTTCCTCCACATCCTTTCCAGCATTTGTTGTTGCCTATATTTTTAATGTGCGCCATCCTCACAGATGTGAGCTGGTATCTCATGGTGGTTTTGATTTGCATTTCCTTGATTATAAGTGATGTTGAGCATTTTTTCATGTATCAGTTGGCCATTTGCTTTTCTTCTTTGGAGAAGTGACTTTTGAGCTCTTCTGCCCATTTTTTGACTGCGTTATTGGCTCTGTTTTTGTTGAGTTGTGTGAGTTCCTTGTAAATTTTGGTTATCAGTCCTGTATCAGATGTATTATGTATAAAGATCTTTTCCCAATTGGTAGGGTGTTTGTTTTGGTTAATGTCTCTTTTGCTGTACAGAAGCTTTTTATTTTGATGTAATCACACCTGTTTATCTTGTCCTTCACCTCCTTTGCTTTGGGGAATGTGTCTAATCCAAAAGGATACATGCACCCGTATGTTCATTGTGGCACTGTTCACAATAGCAAAGGTATGGAAGCAACCCAGATGTCCAAAAATAGATGATTGGATCAAGAAGATGTGGTACATATACACAATGGAATACTATTCAGCATTCAAAGTAGATAAACACAGGCAATTTGCAGGGACATGGATGGAATTAGAGGAGTTCATACTCAGCAAAACAAGCCAGAAAGAAAGAGAAAAATATCGAATGGTTTCACTTATAACAGGATTATAGGGAAACCAAACAGGAGAGAGACACTTCAGGGGCGGGGGTGAGGGGAGGATAAGGGCACAAAATGGAGTAGAAAAGGACACAAGGGACCATGGAGATGGATCACGGGTGAATTGGTGGTGGGTTCCCTAAGGGGAACACAAAATGTAAAAGATATAAATAACAATAAAAATATATAATTATAAAAAAAAGTTTAAAAAGATCAATTTTAAAAAGGAATTTCCTATCTTTTACAGAAAGTATTGGTATGTTATTCTTCACTCTTCTGTGTAAGTACAAACAATTTGATTTTCCTCCAGCAATCAAATAAAAAACCAGCAAAGGCACCCCCAGAGTCACAGGAGGTCTTCGTCAGCTAGCAACAATTTGGCAGGAGTGAAAGTTTTTCATGTTCAAATCTACGTACTAGAGGATAGTTGGATCAGTCCCTTCCAGAAGGATCCTTCACAAAATGACTTCTTCAGGGCCCTGTGAAGTAGGATTCTAGAAGGATCGCAAGGAAGATGCACCATAGAACAAAGGCCAGGGAGTACAGTGCCTACGAGAGGCCAGAGGGCAGACAGGGTGGGGAAGGGGCAGACAAGGGTCCAAAGAGCTTCCAGGAGTGTCCTGATAAAGAAAGAACCAGTGTTGGTTTCCTCCTTGACAAATGCCATTAAATAGCTCTCAGTGGTCAAGGGAGGACCCCAAATGCCCCCTGCTGTGTATAGTGGCTTTCACCCTTTACCTCCGAACAATATTTTCTCCTTACGCTGGTGGTAATAGGAGTAACACGGTAATGAGGAAAGTAAAAATAGAAGAGTGATATGAAGCAAAGGAACAATTGATGCCCTTTCCCACTGTGTGGAGACATAGACCAGGCCTGCTTACCAGAAAGTGAGAAACTTGGATTACAAGAAAGGTTGACGTGCTCTATTATATAGAGAAAGCTGAATGTAGTGATAACGTGCATATACATGTATATATCTTTGATATAAAACATTCACGGTGACTTCAGCAAAAAATTGTGCATTATAATTCTGAGGAAATATGATCAAAATAATGGTGGTTTTGAGTAGATTCCTAGGCATTTTTTTTTATTTTAGTGGCCATTAAAATACTCAAAAACAGGTTATGCCAGTCAGTAGCACAACATGAAGAAAATTTTAGTTTCTTACATTGACAGTAACTTAATAAAATCCTCTGTGAGCTGACTAGATTTTTTTCTGTTGACCTATTAATGAAGAAACTTATCATGTTTGAATATAGTAAACACTTTGATAAAATTTAGATTTATTGCTTTCTAAGATTCTTAAAATTTTAAATATGAATAACTCATGTTTCCATCACAAAAGGATACTGCAAAGCAAATAATAACCAATGTTGCTATATTAAGAATTTATAGTGATATATCATTCATACCTTCCCAAACACTGCATAATTATTTCAAGATGAATGTGTAATACATACATTCCTTCAGCAATGACTTTATATTTAACATAAGTGCTTTAATGTAATCATTTTTTCCCCTTGAGAGAGGGAAGAAAAGAAGGTCCTTATATTTATTCTTTTATAAAAAAAAAAATCCATGGTCTATTTAGTCTGTTTCTCATATACTACTTAGGCAATTAGGCAAATTTCATGATTTTTACATACACACACATATGCACTGAAATCTGGACAATCTCACATTTTATAAGAGTGAAGTGTGGATGTTATCAAATCCCAGAAACTCAGGAATGAACTAGGATGCAAACTTAAATGTATACTCATTCTAGAGATATAGCATAATATATAAGAATTTCCTTAGTAGTGTGTGATTTATAACCTGTATTTCTCATACTTTTATTGCCATTGCTTATGTAATTTATATTTTGATGTCTTGTAGAACTATTCATAACAGTATAATCTTCCAAGTCACTGATTCAGATTAAACTACACAGAGAAAAATGAAGAATAGAAAGAAAAATAAATATACAAATAAGGTGAGAATTTAGAATAGAAATTACAAAAAGTAATAATATGCCTAGAAATAGCTAAATACTATTATAACATGTAAAAATGATATTTCCTTATACTTCAATATCTAATGTAAAAAGTCCTATTTTCTCTTCAAATAGTTTTCAAATTTCTCATATTCTCAATAAAGGGCCACATTTCCTCACAAACACCAGAGACAGCATTCTCATGTGCCTATTGAATTGAATGGGGATTTGATAAATTTCACTGCTGTAAAAAATAACTCAATGAGCCCCATCACAGTCAATATCCTTATATAATTTAGTTGTGAAATTCATGGTTATTATACTGCAAAGAGTTTAAAGATGAAGTATGATATTATACCTTCATATTTGTACAGTACTCAGGCAGGTTATATACAGTACTACTGGCCATCCAGAAAACAAATCACCAATTAAAAAATCTCACTGATTTAAGCCTGAGTCCAGTAATATAGAGCCTTAAATTAAATGGTTAAATATATGAACTATTTGTACTGACATGTCTATTTGTGATTCTCTTATGATATGTCTGTTGGTTCTTAGCAAACTATTAAAGGAGGCAAAATTCATTTCATTTAAATTTTGAACCAGAAGTTCAACAACAATCACAAGTCTACACTCTTATTAGCAAACTGATACACAGTATCTCTAAGTCACTATGCTCAAAGTTAAGGTCAATGCATATTCCATTTTTACGTTTTGCTGGAATTTCAGTGGCTCAATTCATTATTTTAAATACCTATATTTTCATTCTTCTAAACTGTCTGAAGATACAGCATGCTTCTCCCTCTGTTTTCTTTAAACAAACATTTCTCAAATGTCTACATGTGCCAGAAGGGGAATTTTTTTTAAAGGTGGACACTTCATTGTAATAGTCCCATGCCATAGGGTCTCTGAAATAAGAGAAGGGGGAAGAAAAAAAGCTGAAAATCAAGGTTCAACTGGTAAGTTTTACATTAAACATTACAGGTTGGACAGTAAAAGCTTGTGTCTTTTTTGGTTCAAAAACTCCTAGTCTTGGTGTTTCAAATTAGACTATAAATGCCTAATCATGAATCCAAAGATAAATCAATCAGGTAAAAGAGTGAAACAAAATCTTACTAAGTCACAGAGACAAATGAGGTTTGCAAGGGACTCAACATACAAAAGAAGACACGTGGGGCCTCCCCGGTGGCGCAGCGGTTAAGCGCTGCGCTGTGGAGCTGTCGGCAGCGGTGACGCGAGTTCGACGCCCGGCCGGGGAGAATCCCACATGGCGCGGCAGACCTCTCCTGCCTCGCCCGCTGCTCCCCTCAGCAGTGTATTTCTGATCTGCCTGTTCTGCTCCCCGCTCTGGCTCTGGTGAACCCTCTCGCCGCCCCATGCCTCTGGCCTGTACCCCAGCTTGTATGTATAAATAAAAAAAAAACAAAAAAAAAAAAAACAAAAGAAGACACGTGACGACACAAAATCTGAGAATCCATAATTATTTGAATAGAAAAGGACAAACAGGTAATCTGGAGAGAATTTTAAAATTCCATGCTTACAAATTTATGCAGTGTGGTTGCCTCTTGAAGATATTTCTCAGGTCTTTTCAATGTTTGATTCCATGAGAATATTAGGAAAATTAATCAATTAATCAAATTTGTTGCTGAGTTTTTTCAATGTAGTCAACCCTGATCTTGCTGTATCAATAATGTAAGGAGAAAAAAATGAGAAAGCACCATTATTTTCCCTAAATTTCTACTTTCCTGGGTAATTTCTTGCTTTTTTAAACTGTTAGTCATGTTTTTAAAATTAGCAGCTTATCTAGAGGATACTCATCTATCATAGCTGACATGAGGCAGAATATTTAACCAGAACTTTCATTTCATGTTGGTCTATGCAAGGCAAAAGGAGCAGTCTAGACTTACACAAATCTCTCAGGGTTAGGTGCCTCTGCTCTGCCAACTTCTGATTTGCCCTGTTGTAGAAATATCCATCTTAATATTCACTACCTGAAAACTTTCAAACATCTTAAAATAAATCTTCAGAAGACTATCCTTGAGGAGTAATGATACCAAGAGCATTTGCATTTTCTCTCAAAAACCAAAAGTTGAATTTTTTATTTTTGGTTTTATGCCAGAAAAATTATTCTCTAGACAATTGACACTAGGATTATCCATCTCCTCTACATATTTCTTCAACTTCTTTTTAATTTTCACATAAAAGCAATACAAGAGTTCATATGTACTTAGTAAGTTAAAATTGCTAAGTTTAATAAAATGTTGTGTTCAACATGCATTAATATATGTGACACATGTTATGCAGAAAGCTGAATTGTAGAAATAATCCATGGTTATTTTAATATTTTAATATCAAATTAAATAGTACCTCACTGCAATTCTCTATTTTAAAAGCTTTATTTCTCCCTAAATTCCACTGTACTTAATCAAAGTTCAGGCCTCTTCACAAGAAAAATAGCTGGAATTACAAGGGATATTTCAACTCTTAATAGTAGAACTATCCTGAAATAGAATGCATTAATTCATAAAAATATTTATTGAGAACTTACGTGAGAAGCACTGTTTTAAGCTATTCAGATCCAAAACAAACCAAAAAAAGGGACCTAGATTCAAATTGTCATTCCAATTGAAGGGAAGGAAATTAAGGTGATCAACAGTGTGAGAATATAAAATAAAACAAAGTCTGAGTAATTTAAAATATTATTTTTTGGCTAGCATAAATAGAAAATGAATTAAAATATTTGAAATGTTGGTAACTGAATAGAGTTAAGAGTTAAAAATAATATACGTATTTTTCAAAATTTAGAGTGCATCAAATACTTTGATGAAAAAACACGGACATTCAGCATATCTCATAACATCTGGTATATTTATTCAGTTTAATTTTATTAATTACCTAGGTAGTAGGGCTATAAAATTCATCAGTGACATGACCAGAGTACTGAGTAATTAGAATGAGAATGCTAGAATTAGATCATTAGCAGCCTGCCATTTTGCTTAATGACAGGGTATCCACTGCAATTACTAAAAAAGAACAGAATAATTACATTCAGCAAAGGGCCGTATTTAATTGCATAGTGTATATAGTAGAAAACTCTAAATATCAGGACATGGAAAAGGTTATGATTAGTAAGAAATACAGATTTTATTTAGTTACATTTGCTATTAACTGAAGAAAGTCCCTCTTGCTTAAAACATTGCTGTTGATTGGTGGCATTCTCAAAAATATAGAATCATTTTTTGCCCTAGGAAGTGCATTGATTATTTCAAACTTCCACCCAGGATTTCAGGTTGTTGCTTTTTTCTAGTTGCCTCCTTCAGATCCAACTCAATTCCTCGCCACACTTCTCTAACCTGGAAGAGAGGATTATGAACTGCATCAGTGGACTCTGCCTTCTTGCTTGCTCTTGCATTATTGTTCAAAGGCATAGATTTGCAGGAGAGGGACAGGACTGGCAAAAGAAGAGAAGTTGGGTGTTTTTCCCAGGTTTGCTTTCTATTGAGTGGATAGCAGAGAATGTGGGTATATTCTTCCTGTGAGAGGGCTCTCCCACAGTTATTGCCATTCTTTTGGAATTCATAAACCAGTCTCTGGGCTGCCACTTCACACCTAGAGCTAATAACAGCTCTGCAGCAGTCTGGAGTCCTGGGTACCTCACTCTTCTTTTGCCTTTTTGTATTCTCTCTTACATACCTGTGGGTATAGCACTTTTCTGAACTCTTCTCAATAACTCAGCTCAAATATGCCATTTCTTTTCTACAAGGTCTCTGAAAAAACAATTTCCTGCAGTGATTTGGGATAAGCATTGCATAGCTAGTGAAAATATTAGAGTGGAAAATCTATGAATTCTAGTTTATACCCTACATCTTCTTTGTAAGTTTGGATTATGTTTATTTTCTGTGTGTCCAGAACCCTTCTAGTTATGACCAAACAACGGAACTTTGGAATAGAATGAAGAACAAGAAGAAAAAGACACTTTATCACCCCTTTTCCAGTACAAAATATTTAAACCATCCATCATGTTAATAGGATTTAGGAAATTAAGTAATGACATAGAATGCATAACCACTTACTAGAATTTCTCCAAATATTATATTTTATTCAAACAGCATTATTTTATTATGTAACCCAACAACAAAGACAGCATCACACCAAACTCGCATTTCTTTAATATAGAAAAACAAATCTGGACCACCATAAACAAAAGAATGATCTAGACCACTACCTCACACCAAGTACAAAAATCAACTCAAAATGGATAAAAGAATTGAGCATGAGACCTGACCATAAAATATATTGAAGATAATATAGGCAAAACACTACAAGACATACATCTCAGTAACATCTTTAAGGACTCATCCCCCAAAGCAAAGAAAGTGAAATAAAAGATAAACAGCTGGGATTACATCAAAATAAAAAGCTTCTGTACAGAAAAAGAGACATTAGCTAAAACAAAGAGACACCCTATTGATTGGGTAAAAATTTTTGGACTCCATGCAATGGATAAGGGACTGATCACAAAGATCTACAAAGAAATCACACAACTCAACAAAAAACAAAGCAAAGAATCCAGTCAAAAAATGGGCAGAAGAACTTAAAAGACACTTCTCTAAAGAAGAAATGCAAATGGCCAAGAGGCATATGAAAAAATGTTCAACATCCCTCATAATTAGGGAAACTCAAATCAAAAGCACAGAAGATACCAACTTACACCAGTGAGAATGTCACACATTAAAAAAAACAGGCACAACAAATGTTAGCGAGGATGTGGAGAAAAAGGAACTCTCCTACACTGCTTGCTGGTAGGAATGTAAACTTGTCCAACCACTATGGAAAGCTGTATGGAGACTCCTTATACTATTAAAAATGGAGCTACCATATGACCCAGCAATTCCACTCCTTGGAAGCTATCCAAAGGACACAAAAACATTAATCCAAAAGAATACCTGCACCTCTATGTCTACCGCAGCATTATTTACAATAGCGAAAACTTGGAAACAACCCAAATGCCCCAAAACAGATGACTGGATCAAGAAAATGTGGTATATATACACAATGGAATACCATTCAGCAATCAAAAAAGATAAACTAATGCTATTCTCAGCAACATGGATGGAGCTAAAAAGGGATTATGCTCAGTGAAATAAGTTGGAAGGAGAAAGAAAATTATTGCATGGTTTCACTTATATGAGGAATATAGGGGGACCAAACAAGAGATTAAGAAAACAATAACAACAACAATAAAAAACACAACACAACAAAACAAAATTAAATAGACAACTATAATTCAGAGACATTCTGCAGGGGAGGGGGAGGTAGAGGGCTTAAAATGAGGGCAGGAAGGGCACAAAGGATTATGGTGATGGTGCATGGGTGAATTGATGTGGAAATTCTAGGGGGACTACACCTGAGAAAAGAAAGAAAATATTGTAATAAAAAATAAATATATATATTGACAGAGAAAATCAAAAAGGCATAATTTTACCTACACCAAATTAAAATAAAAGGCATTTTAATTCCTAAAATAAAATCAAAATGCAGATTATATAAATATAGTTTTCATCAACATTAATTATTACCCAAAATTAATGCCTTTATTTTAAAAAACATTTACAGGTTGCTATTGACAAGTATGAGTAGGAGAAATTAGGTCCAGTATATAGTGTTTTAGAATAATTGAAGTAACACTTAGTTTAAATATCTCAAGGGATACTTTATTTCTATCCTGAAAATATAAATTACATGTATTGATTAAAAAAATGGCATATTATACAATATGATACATAATTAGCCATAATTAACTCTTAACCCAGGACCTTGTGAGCACTGGGAAGTCTATTCCTTTACTTCAAGAATTTCAATTATGTTGCATGGAGAGTGAGGACCCTGGAACACTCACTACTAGAAAATTCTGTTCTTGCTTAAGTCCTTTACCCTTCCCTAATGGGAAAAGAGATCATCATGTCCTATGCTTCTGCCCTTTTCCTAGTTGAGGAAGGAATCCCTGTACTCCCTTTTATGTCTGTGGATCTCACAGTTATAGGTTTATCAGTAATCATGTTCTCTCCATCTGAAAATCTCACTTTTACTCTCAGAAAAGGCTGAGGTCACACAAACCCCCCCCTTTTTTTAATATATATTTTTATTGTTATTTATGTCTTTTACATTTTGTATTCCCCTTGGGTAGCCCACCACCAATTCACCCTTGATCCATATCCATGGTCCCTTGTGTTCTTTTCTATTCCATTTTGTGCGATTTTCCTTCCCTCCCTCCGCTTCCCCCCCACCCCACCCCACCCCCCGCTGATTGTCTCTCTCCTATTTGGTTTCCTTATAGTCCTGTTATAAGTGAAACCATTTGATATTTTTTCTCTTTCTTTCTGGCTTATTTCACTGAGTATGATCCCCTCTAATTCCATCCATGTTGCTGCAAATTGCATGTGTTTATCTTCTTTCCATGATGAATAGTATTCCATTGTGTATATGTACATCTTCTTGATCCAATCATCTATTTTTGGATATGTGGGTTGCTGCCATACCTTTGCTATTGTGAACAGTGCTGCAATGAACATACGGGTGCATGTATCCTTTCGGATTAGTGTTTTTGTGTCCTTTAGGTAAATTCCCAAAAGTGGGATTGCTGGGTCGTATGGAATCTCCATGTTTAGCAGTTTGAGGAATCGCCATACAGCTTCGCATAGTGGTTGGACCAGTTCACATTCCCAGTTCACATTCCCACCAGCAATGTAGAAGAGTTCCTTTTTCTCCACATCCTTTCCAGTATTTGTTGTTGCCTGTATTTTTAATGTGTGCCATCCTCACAGGTGTGAGGTGGTATCTCATAGTGGTTTTGATTTGCATTTCCTTGATTATAAGTGATGTTGAGCATTTTTTCATGTATCTGTTGGCCATTTGCTTTTCTTCTTTGGAGAAATGCCTTTTGAGCTCTTCTGCCCATTTTTTGATTGGGTTATTGGCGCTTTTTTTGTTGAGTTGTGTGAGTTCCTCGTAAATTTTTGTTATCAGTCCTTTATCAGATGTATTGTGTGCAAAGATCTTTTCCCAATTGGTAGGGTGTCTGTTAGTTTTGGTTAATGTCTCTTTTGCTGTACAGAAGCTTTTTATTTTGATATAATCTCATCTGTTTATATTGTCTTTCACTTCCTTCGCTTTGAGGGATGTGTCTTTTAAGATTTTGCTGAGATGTTTGTCGTGTAGAGTTTTGCCTATATTTTTTTCTATACATTTTATGGTTTCAGCAAACCCCTTTTTTGTTATGTGAAGACTCCCTCTTTGTGTCCTTAATGCTCAGGTTCCTAAATGCAGGGTAAATCTTCCTAGTCTATTTCACTAGTCTTTAGAATTTACAACCATGTAAATTCCCATATGCATGTTATTAAATTGTTTGCCTTTGCTAACCCATCTGATGCGGTTTTGAATATTTGTCCAGCCTAAGGAGAGTCCAGAGGAATACAAGATGATTCATTTGTGTCCCCAACAGTTACAAATTTATATTTACATGACATAGAACCCTAATAAGGAAGTGAAAACTCAAAAGGGGCAATTCCTAAACATTTTTCTACCAGATTGAACAAAAAGAAACAGTTGTGCAAAAGCATCCTATATAATATATAGGTTAAAGGAGGATAATTTTTTTATTTAAGGAAGGTCTGTAAAGAATTTTCTCAAACTTCGACTCTCAGTTGAAGGTTTCTTTTCTCACTGTGGGGGGGGCATCTTTCACATGGAAGTTTTTATGTCCCCCTTTAAGGAAGAAAAGGTGGAGAGTATAATGCCCATCTAATATCTGCTGTTTTTTAAGTGCCTTTAACTTAAAATAATCCCATGCCAAACTGGCATAGATTTAGAGGATGGGGCATTTTGCCGTTCTTCAATGTCATACAATATAGCAAACAAGGTTGAATATGATAATCCAGGACAGACAGTGCCTTTGTCTATGAATTAGCTGTGCAAAATAGAGAATACTTCAACACACAGGTCTCTATTTATACCACTGCATTAGAGATCAAAGAATTATTTTACTATAGCATTCCCCCCACCCCCACAGATAATGAAAACTTGTAACTATTTTTCCAAACAAACCTTTCCACACATCATTTACTTTCTCAGATACATACTTGACATCACTATTAAGCATCTGTATAGCAAAGCAATATGTTGTGAATTAATCACAGATCTGTTAGAAGCCTCACTATCCCCCCTCATCATTTCTAGTAGCTGTCTACACAGTAACCAGCCATGGTGTGCAGGCAGACAGCACAGTTACAATTAATGAATATCATCCTTCCAGCAACTGCTTTAGACATTGTATTTCCTTTTTAAGAGATTCTCAAAAAATGCCACATTCTTGAAGTTCAGAAATATTTGAAGATCTTTATTAAGCATTAGGAAATCCTTAGTTAAAAAAAAAAAGGTTCACATAAATGCAATTTTGATCGTTATATGTAACAAACTCCAAGATGCCCTTGCCGGTATTTTTTTTTTTTTTTTAATGATTAAAAACACAGATTGTAAGTACTTGGCAAATTGTGACGAATTCAAAAGTTGAAAGGTCTTTTCCATCAAGTAATACTGATTTCATAATGCTGAATTATTGATATAATTGCAAAAGCATTCAACTTACATTCAACAAATAATTGGTTCAGCTATAAACTATATAATCTGAAAACACAGATGTCCAAAATGACCAAAATAGAATATTAAATGTTTGGGACTTCAAAAAAATCCCCTACCTCAAAACACATACAGACATTATAATAAGAATATTAGTAGTTTAAATGTAAAAGCTAATATTCAGGAGCTCTTAGAAGTGGTGGGGAGGTTAAATTTTGTGCATCAAGGTCCTTTAAAAAGATAATTTGAGTGCTTTATGAACATTTAGTTTGTGAGATTTTATATTTTAATTTATCTAAATATACTTAAAAGTTTAGAAACCTTTATTTTAAAATTTGGAAAGACATAAACATTAGTTATACATTCCAAGACTGAATTAAATCATGCGATATTTTATCATGAAAAGAAAAACTAAAGTGTTTTTTAAATTTTAAAGTCAATTAAAGTAGAAAGTCAGAGTTTCTATTCCCTTACAACAAAGAATTTTTAATTCACATAACATTGATTATGTAATGTTATCACACTTTATTTCTTTAACATATGTAAGTGAATACATACTTGATTATTGGAAATGATTGAAGTATGCATGATTACGGAAAAGTGAAAATAATTGCAACATCAAATGGATGCTTATTTGTACGCATTTTGGTTTTTAAAGGTGTTTTGTTCATGAAGACAATGATGATTACAGTATGATTAATTTTATATTCTGGTCTTTTATGTCTGGTGTCATAGTAGCCCCATCATAATTTTCTGTACCTTTCTGTTTCTATTTCCATTGAGCTACATGAGTTGAAATATTTAATGCACAGATTATTTACACAATGTGATGGTTACTTTCATATGTTAACTTAACTAGATTACCTGTGGCCAGATATTTGGCTAAACATTGCTTCTGAGCGAATCTCTGAGGGTGTTTCTAGATGAGATTAACATTTGAATCCATAGGTTGAGTAAAGGAGAGTGCCTTCCCCAGGGGGCTAAGCAGCATCCTATCAATTTAAGGCCAGACTACAAAAACACAGAGGGAGAAATTTCTCTCTTGGGCTGACTATTGTACTAATAGTTCAGTGCAATTTTACTTATTTCCTATTGGTTCTTTTTCTCTGGAGAATCCTGACTAACACAAATGGTCTCTACTTAGAATCAATTTTGAATATTGTATTTTTGATAAAGAACAATACATATTACATCTTATTTGTTTGTGAAGTTAAAAAAAAAACAAAACTATGACCTGATAAAGTTGTTCTCTAATCCAATATACGTTAAAATAAGAGATGGGCCAGGTAGATGACATGTGCCCCAGAGCCTCAGCTAGGTGTCCATGTCAGCCTCTGTCAGAGGGACTCTGAAGGTCCTTACCATTCTAGCATCTGCAAATAAAATGGAACGTTTCCACCCATTCTTTAACTTTTTTTAAATGAAGAACCATTGTTTTACATCTTTAATATTTTGCCAATGTAGGATTCCTCCCATAAGGTGTGACCATTGTAGCTCTCCCACCACCAAAATAGCCATAGTCCTCCACCTCAGCCCCTTGTACTCCCCTTTCCCTCACCCAACCACCCATTTTCATATAAGTTCATTGGCAAAAAATACCACTTTAAGAGCGATGCATTTCACTAGATGGATCAAAGCCGAACATGTCAAAGCGCAATTTAATAAGGTTAAAAATAAGCCCTACTCTTGGCCCAGCAAGGTTTGGGAGGCTTAAATAGATAAGGGAATGAATGGATAAGGCCTTGGGGACAAGGCCATAAACCTGACCACCATGACTAGAAAAACTAACCCAGCTCCTGGAATGCAGAAGCAGAGGCCAGCACCCGAGACCAGACATCCCAGTAGGTAACTGGTGCAAACTGGTGCCCCAAGTTACAAAGCCTACAAAAGAGTATAAAAGAGAGCCTCAAAGCCTTCTTTGGGTGCAGACTTCTCCCATCTTGGCCACTGCTTATCTTAGCGGTGCTTTTCAACAAATCCACCTTTTCTGCTCTCCACTCTCTCTCTCATGAATTCTTTCACCCCCACACCTCTAGCCTCATCCCAGTATTTCTCACCACTCCAGAACATATTAAAAAAAATGTTTTAGAACATATTAGACATTTTAAAAAATCAGTTATAGGTTGAAAAGAAACATCTGTGAAGATATGGGTGGAAAATTAACATACTCCCTGAGCAAATAGCCCTTTGACCAGTTATAGCGCCAACAAGGCACGGAGCAAGTGGATCCAGGCAGACAGGTAAAGGAGGAGCCCTGGAGCCCTCGGTGGCTTTTTCAGACTTTTAATGATCCTTCTACACCATCTGTAGTGAGGCAACCAGGTGCGGGGCAGGCAGGGGGGCCTGGGGGCCAGGAGGCTGGCAGGCCTCTGTAGAGGCAGGAAAACACCAGGAGCACAGGTTCTCTATAGAGCTTCACAGACGGGTCAAAAAGGAGGGAGCTTTGGAGACCTCGGTGGCTTTTTAGGCTTTTTATTACATCTTTCTTGTGAGACAGCCAGGTACATGGCAGGCAATAGGGCCTGGGGGCTGAGGTGCCAAGAGGCTGGCAGGCCTCCCAGCCCCCAGAAAATCTTTAACTTCTCAAGCTCTCTGTCGGCATCTTGTGGTCTCTGCTGCACCCCAAATGGCCTTCCGCCTTCCGCTCCACGCTGTTCTCTGCTGCTTCTTCTGCTTCTGCTTATAAGCCCAGTCTCTGGCTCACGTGTGCCTAGTCACACAGACCCACACCCCCCCAGGTGCCTGCCATTAGGCATGCGTGTAGGCTTGCAGAAGTCTATCACCGAGGGGAGGGTGGAAAAACCTGACAACTTTCTCGCTTACCCTACAAGTCCTAGCACCCCATAAATCTTCACACTTTCTGGGCCCTCTGGCATTCTTTTGTGGTCTCTTCACTGATCTCTACTACACTCTGCTGCATGATCCTCTGCCGCCTCTGTTCTCTGCTGCTGCCCTTATATGCTTGGTGTCTCAGCTCAGGTGCACCCATTCACACATGCCCACACCCTACTCCAGATGCTGCCATCAGGCACTCATGCAAGACCACAGGTGTTGATCATTGGTGCTAATGGCAGGAGGGCAGAAAAAACTTGATAACTTCCACTTACCCTACACCAGTCTTCTGAAGACATGCACTCCCTAGCAGCTCTGCCTTAAGAATTCAGGGTATAGATTTTCAGGGCAATCTGTGCATGCAATCTAGCTGCCATTTGGGCAGGGATTATAAATTCTGGATATTCGAACACTGTTGAAAATGAATATTTTCTTTCATTTTTCATTGGTGAATGCAATCAAAAGAAAGATTTCAAAATTAACAAAACAAAGGCAGTGAAATAAGTCACAAAGAAAATCATGTTTCATTTTTTATTTAATAAAAATATTCCTATATATTAAAAACCCAAAAAGATAACTGCAAAGATAAACTTAAAACAATATTAAGTATGACCAAAAATACAAGGGAGATATTTAAAGGGTAAGTCCCTAAGGCCGGGCGGAAGAGAACTTCATCATAGCTTGTTCTGAGTTTCGCTACTCACAGGCATGCAAGACAGGTGACGTGCCAATTGTGCATGTGGGCTCTTGACCTTTTGCCTCCAGGAAATTGTGAGATAATCATTAGTCAAGATCTAACAGTTGTTGTCTATGATGGAGCCTCGTGGTCAGTGTGGTGGCCAAATTATTTGGACAGGGCTCTCAATCCATGATTTACTGCACCTGTTTAAACAGACTTGCGGCAACTTATCCTATAGGCTTACAATTTCTTTTACCTAGGCTGTCTCAAAAGAACTGCTGAAAGTATAAATCACGACTATGAAGGAAGGTGATTAAGGTGTTATAAAACAGAAACTGAAAAAATTAAAAGACTTTAACACTACATTTTCAGTTTTAGCAATATTTTGAAAGAAAACTCAGGCATTTGAAAAAATGTTGATCTAAACGGATGTTCATTATATCACAGTGAAAAAAAAAGCTAAGTGCCCAATAAGAATGATGGTGGGATGAGGTTATTTCAAAAAGTTAATTCATCAACAATCAATAAATGATTGATGAAATTTAGTCCTCTATGTTGTAGGGTAAATGAAAGAGGCATCAGGTTTTTCTGCTGCACTGCCATTATATTTAATGATGGACACTTGCGGTCTTGCACATGTGCCGCGTGTGTGAGTGGGCAACCTGGGCCTGGAAAGACACTATATAAAGGCAGCATCACAGGAGCAGGGAGCGCACAGCAGCAGCAGCGGTGTGGCAGCAACAGAGAGCAGAGCGAGAAACCAGAGGACTGTGTGGTGGAGAGTGGAAGAGAGCGGAGGAGTGCAGTGAAGAACATCAAGAGAACAACTAATAAAGAGCCTGCTTGAATTGATGATGCATCTACCACTTCTGGGATGGTTGCAGAACATATGTGAATTACAGATTTTTTTACACATTAAGAATTTATTACAAGGTTTTCCCACTGAGAAATTCTAACAAGTCTCTCCCACTGAGAAATTCTAACAAGACTCAGTAAATGTGAACAAACCCATATTTATATATTATTTGAATTAAATGAAAAAAATATTAACTCAAATATTTATTCTACAAGAAATCTGAAGCAATGAAGAAAATTAAAATACAATTAAAAATAAAGACAAACAAAATTAGCACACTTTGATAAATTTCGTGTGACATTGAGACTTTTCCTAAATATCACAGTCTCCCTAAATCGAGAAATAACCTCCAAATACCATCATCGCTTTTAATATCAGTTTGTATTTGTCCAGAAAACTGGTTCTTGGCTTATCTTTTTGTAAATGCAGGTGGCACTTTCATTTTTTCATGAAAATACATGATAGGAATGCAAAGCAAATAATAATACAATCTATTATATAGAGGCCAAAATGATCCTAATGTTCATATTTGTAAATTTGTAGCTCTGCTTATTCTTTTGTAAAAGCCACTGCAGGGTAAATGAAAGAGGCATCAGGATTTTCGACCCTACCGCCATTAGAGTTAATGACGGGCACCTGCAGTTTTGCACTTGTGCCTTGTGGTGCCGTGCACGTGTGTGAGTGGGCACACCTGGGCCTGGAGTCCTAGGATATGTAAGCGTAGTGTCACAGGTTTGAGAGGAGTTGAGTAGAAGCAGCAGTGGCAGAGAAGAGAGCCCAGAGAAAGTGAAGATTTGTCGGGGGCTAGGAGGCCCGCCCACTTCCTGGCCCCCCAGCTACACTTGCCTGCCCTGTACCTGGTTGCCTCACTGCAGAAAGATGATTAAAAGCCTGCAAAAGCCACTGAGGGCTCCAGAACTTGTCTGCCTGAATCATGGGGAATCTGCACTGGTGCCAGGCTGGCACAACAGCTACACTTTTGTTTTCAAAATGAGATGTTACTAGTTCCACCTTTGAATTTGAAAGTCTAATAAACCTTAGCAAATCACAAACATATTTTGCACTGATAAATTCTAATGAGAAATATTTTAGTTCAAACTAAAATTGTTATAGCAATTATATATATTAACAATGAAACCACAGTAAGAAACTAAGAGATTTGTTAGTTGAAAATTATTTTTTTTGGTACAAATACTAATGAATTATGCTATTTAGTGATTTAAAAAATCTTGGGTGAATTTATGCTACTAAATATATCATATTTGGACACCTCTCGAGCTAACATTTTTGCAAAATAAATATAAAGATTCACTGGACACAACAGAAGGCTTTTGGACTACTAGATGTTCTTTCAACTCCTTATTAAACCTAATCTCTGCATCAGTGTGATTAGTCTCACTTTATTTGGGTACAGATATGGAATGACACCCATAACGGGTCAAGTTCCTCTATTTTCATAGATACACACTGCCTTTACGGGAAATTCACTTATTCTGGGTGTACCAAATAGTTAGAAAGTGGAGAAAATGAAAATTGTCCACATATTAATCATCTCAACTCTTTGTGATCACCAGTCTCAGACTTACGGGAAGGGGCAATTCAGGCATTGCACAACTTTTAAAATATTTTCTTTTAATGATCTCCACTTTTCACTTTGGGAAAGAAAGCCAACTCATTGTTTCTTCCTTGAATAGGAAGGGGGGATGGGGTAAAGGGCAATTTTTCATGAATATTATGCTGTATTTTTCCAATGTCAGCTTTCTTTTTTGTTTATCTCTGTACCTAAGGTTATGCAAAGGAAATCTTTGACCCTTCACGTTCACAAAAATGTACTCTCCCTTGTCTGTTCCAGTTTGATATCTAGGGATGAAAGGGTAGTTTATGGGTAGCTTTGATCTAAGTGGATACAAATATCAAGGATATCTGGGAAGACATGAACATAGAAACTGCCTTTACTTCAAAGCATCCTCTGGATCATTATCTTCTTTATGTCCCAAGGCCACATCAAATGACATCCTGTCAACTATGGTTCCCTATGGAACTCATCAATTTAAAAATGGATAAATAATCTTTCTCATCTTCAGGAGCCGATAACAAGTTTTAATTGGTTTGAGATGAATATAACCAATAAAAGTAGATGAATGAAGTGTAGACAAGTGAATCATTCTTTTTTCTCATAAGAATTTGATCAACTTCCCTAAATATCCTTCCACAACTATGCTACCTCCAGACACTATGGTGGAATCCAAGCTGATCTGAAATTAAACATAACTGATGAAGATACTTACATTTAATCAGTCTTCAGCGGTCAAAAGAGGGAACTAAGTAGAAAGAAATCTGGATGACTCTGGAGGAGGCATGATGTGCTTTTGGAATTATGTCTAGCCTGCTGGCTCTGGTACTTCCTGTCCTGCTGAGATTTTGGCCATGGTGCACACAGATCATCTGTGGACAGCCTGTGTTATAGAACAACAAAAGTTCAGAGAACAGTAAGCACTCTGCTCCCTGTCTGTTTGTAAGCCTCCCACTCCATCCTCGTAACACAAACGCACACACACACAGACACTGTATTATCTGTGTACTGTATGGTGCACTCATCTGAGCCTTATTAAATCATGGGACTGATAGAGTATCTTATGCACCATATATAGCACTAGTGACAATTTGAACCACTAGTGGTGGACATAGATAAGGATTGATAGCAATTTCAAGCTCTGTTTTGAGGTGGTTGGCAAATGTTAGCAATTACAATAATTCTCAATAGGTTTTTTTTTAATGCCTTCTGTTTGTAGTTGTGACTTTGCCAATCTCTCCATTCTGTTTCTGCACTTAACACAAAACTTTTACATATCTACTTTGTCAGTAGTCACTTATTAGCTGTAACTCTTCCAGAAACAGGTCAAATTTCCTAAAATATAATGTAGTCTCTTAGATGTTTTCATGCTCCATTAAGTGGAAGAGAGTTAGTAGTCCTCATCAGTCTTCTTTACCACATATTATGCATATGTGAACATTACATTTCCTAAGTATTGAAGCTACACAGTTATTTGTGCAATATTATATCATGGGAGTAACTATTCTGAATTCTATCACCATGCAATATGAATACAATTTTTTAAAGATTTAAAAAGGTGCAGGGGGTTGAGAGGATTCACCAGAGAAAGAGTGGGGAGCAGAAAGGCAGATATACTGAGATACACTGCTGAGGGGAGCAGTGGGCGCGACAGGAGAGGGCTGCTGTGCCATGTGGGTTAGCTCCCTAGCCAGGGATGGAACTCATGCCACAGTGGCTGGTGATAGCTTGGTAGCTGAAACTTTAACACCTGCACCACCAGGGAGGCCCTATAGTACAATTTTACTAATTAAAAGATTTTAAAATTTTACATGCAGGCTTATTACAATACGAAGAAGTTCAATAATGTTTCAATGTGGGTGGAAGAAAATTTTTTTAAAAAGATACCTATTTCTTTTAAATTTATATTTCCACGTGAACTACCTCAGATTGATAAATTTCAAACATTGGGAGCATAAAAATGTTTGTTAAATGCAATTTATTTCTAGGAATCCATGCTTATTTTATAGCTTTTGTATATATTCTGTCCAATACAAAAACATTTTAAATGAAATACACATATGAAATTCTTATATGATAACTGTTCCAAGTACTTAAAGAAGCATAATATTGAGTTGCAATTTAGATTTATATATGGATAAGGAGATAGTATAGTCTTAAATGTGAATAAACAAACCTTAACCATAATAATTGAAGACTTTAGTATTAAAAGGAAATCAAATAATAATAATAATTGAAAAGAAAATCATAGGCATTATACACATTTAAGGACAGACTACACAATCTCTTGAAGTAAATCTTTGCATGCTTTGATATATGATAATACCAGGACTATAATAATAATAATAATAATAATAATAAACTTTTTTTCCTTTCAAAAGTTCAACTAAATTTGCAAAGTTACTTCCAGCATGTATTCAATAAATAATGCCTTGTGAGAATGCTTGCAATCAGACTTTACATTTTAATCCTATTCTCTTCTTTAAACTTAATTTTCTAAACACTACAAATAACAGTCTATGATAAATGATCATTAAAATTCATTATAGTTTTTGATAGGACAAGTTATTTCCATATTAATTAATTCTTATTAACTTTGGGGCCTCCCTGGTGGCCTAGGGGTCTCAGTGCTCTCATCAATATGGCCTGAGTTCAATCCCTGGCAAGGGAGCTGACCTGCATTGCACAGCAGACCTCTTCTGCCTCTCGCCCATTGCTTCCCTCATCAGTGTGTTTCAGTAGCTTTGTCTGTTCAGCTCCCCACTCTGTCTCTGGTGACTCCTCTCACCCTCTTCACCTCTGACCTCCACCCCAGTTCTTCTACATAAAAATAAATTAAAATTAAAAAAAAAACTTTGATGTCAATTGTTGAGTTAGAGAGGTTTAATCCATATAATCTAATCTCATTGTCTAATACATGACAAGACCATTCACACAAGACCATTCATTCTGCTTACCATAATTTCTTAGATTTTTTAAAAAAGGAATGAGGAAATGTTATTTGCCTTATCGGTTCTTATCTTTGATAGCATCTTCCAAATATAAAGTCTAAATAATATCACTGAAATCACCTAATACTTTTGCCACTTGGAATTTTTTCAAATCATTGCCGAATTTCACATGACATATACCTTAACCTTTCGAGCATGAATTTAGACAGGGTTTGCTTTTCATGACTTCCACAATTTTACAATATGACCTTTGCTCCTTTTTTGATTTATCAGTGGAATTCCTGTCTTAATGAAATTTCCCCTTCCTTCATTCCCTCACACTACTCTCCCTCCCTCCTTCCTTCCTTCTCTCTCTCTCTTTTCTTTTGTATACCCTCTTCTCTGTAGCCTCCAGCTTTAAAACAACAAGCATAGTTCTGGAACATGCCTTTACCTTTGGGCCATAACCATATAAAACACCTAAAACCTATTTTTCAATCTACCTTGCACTTAAATCTAACAGCCTTTGTAATAGTCAGTTACCCTCGTGGGTGAACAGAACTAATGGCATAGAGGTCAGTGCTGTTTCTGTGATTGATTTTGTTTTACTGTGATTCCTTTGGCCCCAGATATGCTTGTTCTTCATAAGATTTCTGGAATTGGCTTGTAAATTAATTTCTGGCCATGGGGAGCCTCCCTCACTTATGTTAAATCTCATTTTCTTCCTAAAAGAAAGTAACTACAGTAAGTTTCCTACATTTATTATAAATTCTGTGAAAGATCATTATTGTTTTCATCGAGAAAACATTTCTTTTTTATTTTTCTATTACTGATAGCTGTGTCAGGCTGTTCCTTAAACCAGTTTGACAAGTCCTTTGAATATACAGAACATAACAACTTGTTGGAAATATAAAGATTATCGCAATGGCTATCAAAATATCCGATTACTTGAGGGATATTTTTCTTCTATTTTTAATTTGACATCCTGATAAACAGTAAATAATTATTAAATCCTAAAAAAAATCATAAAAGGTCTTACACATGTAAAGGATGATGTCTTCATGAAGTTTGTTTGTTTTAACTTCTAAAATATAGCAGCAACACTTCATGTTCTTGACTTAAAAATACACACTTTTTAGCTTCTTTCAATTTCACTGTCATATTTCTAATTCCTTCCATAGGAAGAGCCCAGTAAATATGCTTGTGAATTCCAATTATGTCATATGTTTTTTTAGGTCCATTGCTTAATCCTATTTAAAATTAGAAATTATGTTTTCCTAAATTATTTTTTAAAACATTCATTTCAAAATGCATTTTGATATAGAAAAAATATATTTTGATTTTCTCAATTTTATTTAAAATTGGTGGGTGATATTTTTACCATTTTTGAATTCACATATACTTCAAAATTACTTTAAATTTGATACAGAGAAATTCCAAGGCTACATAAACAAAGGAGATAAAAACAGTCAAATGAATTCAGAGGGAAAAGGAGGCAAATAGATCTTTTAACATCAAAACTAATTTTGTCACAAAATGTTTTTTTTATGTTAATATGAGTATGTAAAGCAATTAAAATTAGATTCTGGCATTGTAATCTTTAAACGTAATCTAGGAAATAAGAGTTTTATTGCTGACCTTCCCATAACCTGTAAACTGATCTTATAAAAACTAGAAGTGATATTTCAGTTGAGATAGACAAACATAAAGCAGACTGTTCAACAACAAAATGCTTAATTTAAGTTACATATTGTAAGTTGCATACATTGTTGGGCATACATCTAAATCTGCTTTATATCACAATAAAATAAAACGCTGCATCATTTTACAAAAGTCAAACATCTGAAGATGACCCCATTTTAAAGGACCAAGCACTTCATAAGCCATAAAATGGATACAATTGATTATTGAGGATGAGTTCATTCCTTTTTGAAAATAGGCTGGAGTTTATTACCCTATGTTAATGTGCCAGGATAAAGCAGGCTTAGGTAATTACACTATGAGTATTTTATCCCTGAGTTATTAAACTTGTCTCTGCCTCCCTACACACTAATGTTAGAGGTTAATAGCAATGTTCTATTTTATCCAATGCCTTACTTCACTTAGTGCAAAGATGCATGGCTTTCATTAAAGCATAAAGCAAAAAGAATTGCAGAAAAAATTAACATCTAAATTCAAGGCAAAAGAACCTCACAATAAAGAACACAATAGTGGTAACAATCTATGTCAAGTTTAGCTAGTTTTACAATGCAGTTGTAAAACTATATTTTGAAGTTTATCACATAAAACATTAAATATATTACAACACTTCTACAGTGCTATCTCTGGTATTGCTTTTGATACATGAGTATCTATTTAAGTAGGTAAAATAAGCTATACTGGAGTTGTGTTTTCACTATCCTAAGCAGGTCCATTGATCAATAAAATGCTTACTGGAATGATGTCATTTTAAAAGAAAATTGTGTATTTTTAAAAATATCAGCCATTATATTCACTCTATTCTTAGATAAACTAGCTAAAAAGAAATAAGTTATCTTTGCTTCTGTTTTTGGAGGCATTTTTACATTCTATTTTAAGGGGCCGCAATGCACAAACATCCAACATATTAAGGAAATGCAATGTCTTTATAGATTGAGAGACAATGTCACTTTTGCTTCTAATGGCAGACATTTTCCTATTCTGGTTTTGACGCTCAGCTCTATTCGGGCACATCTCTGTTCACAACACTTTAATTGAATATTATTTCTATTATTTTCACTATGTGTTGTGAGATGTTATCTTTATGTGAATTTTTAAAAAATATTCACAAGTTAAATATATAAAAGTAGGGCACGCGAATGAAGATGGTTCATTCATAGTCATTCAGAATCACCCACTGCTCTGCTTCTATCATTATAGATTGGTTTTGCTTATTTTTGAATTTCATATAGAGTCATATGCTATATGCCCAGCATACTATTTTTGAAATTCTATTTTGAATCTATCAATAAGTAGGGCATTAACTTCATTGCTAAGTGGAAATGAGTATATGAATATACCAAAGTATGATTTTAATAATGGACTAAACACCATGTTTTAGTTTCTAACTATTATGAACACAGCTGATATTCTTGAACAAATCTTACTGAGGATGTTTGTTTTCATTCTTCTTTAGTAAAAAAACGAGAAATGGAATTGTGAGATCCTATAGAAGGCCTGTATTACAAACTGACAAACTATTTTCAAAGTGTTTTTGAAACTGGGTGGGGGACGGATACAGGGGTATCCAGTCCCTTCCTGGTTGCCAACTGAAACTGGGTGGGGGAAGGGCATAACTGCCCAGGCTCTGAGGCAAAGGCTACCAAAACACCCCAAAAGGCCAAAAGGTCACAAACAACAAAGGACAGTGCCTGATAAAGGACAGGTCACTGTCTGTGGGCTCTCACCCACATGCACATTTGCAAGGGACCTCAGGCTACAGAAAACAACAACAAACATGGGGGTTATTTTATAAACAGGGCAAACAAAGAGCTTACTGCATCCACAAGGGGTCAGCTATCTTCACCCAGGAAATTTTGTTTCAGTTGCTCTGTCATTGTTAATAGTATGTGTTGTCTTTTTAATTAAAGTCAAAATGATGGTTATGATCTGTAGTGGTTGCTGTGGTTTCTGTGGTATAATCCTCCTACCATGGGTTGTTTCAAATCACTGTGTTTGTGAATTAAAGTAGGTAAGCAGTGCATATAGTCTCCTTTTGTGAGCTTGTGCAGGTTTTTTCAGCACATGTTGCAACCACCATAAATAAGAGCATATTTTTCTATTAAAGTGGTTTTCATGGTTTTATGTGTACATCTCATTTTGACACAAAGAATAGTAAAAGAAAACTAGAATTAGAGTCAAAACATAATAACATGTATATTTTCATTTCTGCTTCTAAAGTCACTTTGAAATAAAGCCGACATTTTTATTTTTCAGGTTTTATGTTTGTAAAACTAAATACAAAGCCTATGAATACAGTTTGCTGCACTGCAGTGGCCCATGCTAGATAATAGTTTTATCCCTTGTTTTCTCAGTATCTGTCCAAATGCCAGCAAAAGGAAAGAAACCAAAAAAAAAAAAAAAAAAATCTTAGTATCATCATGAAAATATTCTATTTTTGTCATCACTGATCTCTTGAAAAGGACTCTAGAACACCTTTGTGTCCACAGATCGCACTTTGCCAACCATATTTCTAGTTTTAATGAAAAATTTTACAATATCCTAGATTTCACTTGCACTGAAATAGCGCATCATCTTGTAGTTTTTCTCTTTAAAAAATCATTGAAATGTTTGGCAAAGAAAAAAGAGGAGAGATAATTAATATAAATTCAAGTCAATATAATTATGGTTTACAGTTTACTTTTCTCCAACTTCCTTCAAGTTAATGGAACACTTTGGTTTCCATAAATATTAGCAGTGCTTAAAAACAAAAACCAAATGTTTTTTTAATATCTGTTAAATGTCTTATTTGTAATAGGATTCCTTTCAAAGTTTATAGTTTGCTAATGTGTCACTGCATATGCCAAGGTAAAAGTGTTAAATATGGAATATAAATAAAGAGTGGAAATAATGACAAAAAAAAAGTACTTTCCTTGACTATGGAAAATAAAATTTCTACATAAGGAAAATGATAGGCTGAATTGTGACTAAAATGAAAACATGTTTGCGATACATCAACTCTTTTGCAAAATACAACTACCATATATAAAGAATAACAAATAGAATTAATACAAATATCAATGATTTGTAGGAATGCAGTTTTAAAGAAATATTTTAAATATTATAATGACATTTTCATATATAAAATGTTCACAATATAAAAGAAATGTTATTACTACCTGAAGATAAAAATCAGACTAGATAACCTCTTCTACAGTGCTAACTTATGAATGGAACTGTAGCTAATTCATGCAGTAAAAAGCCAGACTAAAGACTCAGAAATCATTAGCTGAGAAAGATCTTTGCATAATAGGAAAACTGTTCTGAAACTTTTAAAAAAGTTTTCTACTTCACTAAAGTCTACACCAGGGCTATTTTTGATTATAAAATAAGGCAGGTAATTATCAGGTTATAAAACTCAGTGGTTCAGGAAGGAAAACATTAAAGCTCAGCAGCATAAAACCAGACAATCTAAAAATAATTATTCAATTAGATTTAAAATTGACTTTGACATGTAAAGGTAAGGAACCTCAAAAATGACCTTTATGAGATAAATTAAAATTTCGAAGGTATCCAAAATAAAATAATGCAAGAAGGTAGTATTCTATAAGTTTAATAGAATAAACATTGTCAATTAAAACAATATAACTAAGTGCCCCATGAGATCATCATTTTGTGTAGAGTTCTTTTCAAGAACCAAATCACAAGGGTTATAGGCCATCATGTCAGATAATACATACATACTAATATTAGTGCTTACAAAAATTGATGTCATTGCAAAGAACAGCAATCAGTCAATTAAGGCCTGCAGGTCAAATACAGTCTCACCTGTTTTGGCATGGGCTGCAACATCCAAATGTTTGCTATATAATTGTAAATTATGGAAGAAACAGAAAAGTAAATGAATAGTTCATGACAAGTGAGAATTATATGAAATTAAAATTTCTGAGTCCATGATTAAAGTTTTATTAGAGTAAAGCCATACCCATTTAATTTGGTCTATGAGTTTTGTTTTGTTTTTTTGCTTTACAAATTCAAAATTGAGTTGTTACAACAGAGACCAGATGACCTGCAAAGCTGAAAATATTTACTCTGTGGCCCTATATGGAAAAAGTATATTAAACCTTGATTGAAAATCAGAGATTATAAGACAATATTTTTTCAAATAGTGATTTTCCTTATAAAGCTGAAATAATAATCATAAATCCTTCCTATAGCTGCTTGACCTAATATTAAGGCTAATGTTATCTTCTAAACTGCTTGTGTTCCCTAAAGTAACACTGACCTAATATTACAGCATGATACTTGAGAGAAAGTAAGAACTAATATAACTTTGGCACTTAAAATTATTATGTATTTTAAAAATTTATTATATATTCAGTAATTAAAGGATATTTTTCCATTTTAATTCTTAGAATAACTAAGGCAAATATCTATCCCTGATCAATAGATGAAAACATCAAGTTCATAGGACTGAGGGAGATAAAACATGGCACCTGGGTTTTAATTCAATTCTACCTAGTTCTGGAACCAGTGCTCAGTTTATTGCATAGTTGTTATTGTGTATTGCATGTAATATTGCATGTACTTATTGCATAATTATACTACCTCAAGTGTAATTAGAGGGGAGTTCCCAAGTACTCCTTTATCTATTGTCTGTTCCTGAAATTTAAATGCTAAGTAGTAGCACACACACACACACACACACACACACACACACACACACACACACAGTATACAAGAGTAGAGAATAGCAATAATTAGGTGTTTATTTCATCAAATCTTTAATATATTTTGATTATTTAATTACAGTAAGACACCAAACATAAAACAGACACTGTAACCCACTGGATGAGACACTGTCTCTATTTCCATACATTCTTCATTTCCAAATTAAAAAGAAAATACATATTTATGTCTAAAATATGATATTGTATTATTTTCTAAATATTTTACATTATATAAATTGTCTTTTTTATTTATTATTTAATAAGTATTAAATAAGGTGGTGATAATAAAAGAAGGAGCAGGGAACAATGAAGAGGGTAAAGTAGGACATGAAGGATGGGGAGCAAAAGTAGAGAGAAAAAAAGGAGAAAAAGAAGAAAGAAGAAATAACCTATTTTGCAGTGACTTACAAACAGCAGAACTTTCTTTTTCTTTCATATTTAATGTAGTCAACAGCAAGTCTATTGCAGTTCTTTTACATGGGACTTTCCAATACAGAACTCAGTCTGAGCAAATAGTTTTTTTTCAGAGATATGCTTTTCTGGATGCAAATAGGAGAGCAGGAATGTAGGTGGGAACTTAGGACTCCTTATAGCATCTCCTCTGACAGAAGCCACATCTGCTCACATTCACTGGCTAAAGCACATCATGTAACAATGCCAGAGTGAGTGTATAATTCTCTTTCAGGGAAGGGATGAAAAGCAAAAAATAATATAGTCTATCAGATTGCCATATCACTACATTCTATTCCATAATTTTTGGTAGAATGTTACATTTAAAAAATCAAACCCCTGTTGATACTTCATTAATTTTATGTACTGTATAACATTCCATCGTATAAAGAACAGCACATTGTTCTAGCTTATTGTTATTTAAAAAAAAAATCCACAGTTGTGTGCCTTATTGCACATTATCTGCCTTTGTAACATACAGGTTATCTTTAGATATATATGTAGAAGTGGAATTTCTGATCCTTGAGATGTGAACACCTAAATATTAGAAAATTAATCTCCTAGCTTGTTAAATTGGTACTTATTTTCCATATTTTCTGAACCATTCACATATAGATTTCAATTTTTATCTATATGGTGGGGATGATGTGATGTGTATCTAATGAGATTGCTTCCTTTTCAATTAATTATTTCTGTACTTTCCTCATTGTTCTTTTGTGTTTTTTTTTTCTTTTTAATTTTAGTGTTTAAATTTTAGTTCTGGACACTATTAATATTTCAGTTTTGAGTGTTTCAAATTCTCATGTTTTTAATTTATCATTTTGCCTTGTTATGGTGTCATTTGTTATGCAGAAAGTTCCTAATGTTAATTTACTAAAATTTCCCAGTCATACTTTTCAAAGTGATTGGAGAAGAATCTGTTTGGAGAAGTATTTTGTTGTCTTTTGAAAAAAAAAAAATTCTGGTTCTCTAGTAGCTCACTGTGATCATGTAGTGGTTAGTACTCTATGTTGTGTGAAAAAAAATTCTGTATTTTTTCTGAAAATTCTAAAGTCATAATTTTCTTATTTAGTTTCAAGTTATCAATCATATGGAATTAATCATTGTGTATGTTCTGAGATAGGAATCTATTTTCTCTTGTTTCAGATGGAGGTGTAATTGCCCAAAGCAATTTATTGGCCTTCCCTATTTGGATATCAAGGTAGTACATTAGCAACATAAAGCGAGGTGCATGGGGGCCTCCCTGGTGGCGCAGCGGTTAAGCTCTGCAATGTGGACCTGTCGGCAGCAGCGACGCGAGTTCGAAGCCCAGCCAGGGAGAATCCCACATGGTGTGGCAGACCTCTCCTGCCTCGCCCGCTGCTCCCCTCAGCAGTGTATTTCTGATCTGCCTGTTCTGGTCCCCACTCTGTCTCTGGTGAAGCCTCTCACCACTCCACACCTCTGGCCTATACTCCAGCTGTGTGTATAAATAAATAAATCTTAAAAAAAAAAAAAGAGGTGCATGGATCTCTATATTTTTTTCTAGTGTTCAAAGAATTTCATAAAGTAAAATATAGGGATCATGATTATAAGGATTATTTGTTCCTCGAAAGTATGATAAATAAACATAAAATCATTTAAGTGTTCAAAGAATTTTGAGCTCCAATTCATTTTAATTATGAAATTGTAATTTAATTATATCTATTCATGAATCAAGCTTGGCAATTATATAATTCTAGAAAAAACACCTTGTTTTCTGTATTTTCAAATTCAATAGCTTAAAGATGGTCTGAACTTTTAAAAACTTGTCTTCATCCTTTGTTTATAGCTTACATTTCTTTTGTTCTTTATATTTATATTAATGTTTCAATACTTTCATTTTTAAATAAATGTTGTTAATATCTATTATAGGAACCTTAAAATCAAATTTTGGTTTGTGTATTTTATAATTTTCTGCTCTACAATATTTTCTTTCTTCTATTTGAATAAGATTATCTTTTTTGTTCTTTCCCTATTTTTTTTAGGTTGAACACTTACCTTATAAATTCTATCAGGGATTTCCATCTGTGTCTATAAAAATTAAGGACTATTTCTTCTTTTTTTTCTAAATGTATTTGTAATTTTTTTTACTTTTATAATTGTTTTTATATTTCTCATTTTACTGAATCATGGTGAGAAATTCTGGTATGAATCAACTATTTGAAATGTTTATAGAATTTGTGTATAACACATGGTCTTTTTTTAAGATTTATTTATTTATGCATACAATGCTGGGGTACAGGCCAGAGGAGTGGGGTGGCAAGAAGGTTCACCAGAGACAGAGTGGGGAGCAGAACAGGCAGATGGAAGGAAATGCACTGCTGAGGGGAGCAGCGGGCGAGGCAGGAGGGTCTGCTGTGCCATGTGGGATTCTCCCCGTCCAGGCGTCGAACTCGCGTTGCCACTGCCGACAGCTCCACAGCTCAGCCCCAACCGCTGCACCACCAGGGAGGCCCACACATGGTCATTTTTTATTAATGTTCCCAATAGTTCTCAAATAATGTGTATTTCACACATACAGTAAAGATGGTTAATTTTGTTGAAAACACTGCAAAGTTAATTAATATCTAGTTGTCCATAATCTGATATTGGAGAAGTGAATAAATATTCTCTGGAAATAAGATGTTGGAAAGAAATGTACTTTTTGGAGTAGTATTTGAGTTGGAGAAGAGTTAATTTACCAGATGGCAACATTATATTCTAAGAGTTCATTTTCCTCCAATGGATAATTTCTTTAACAATGACTATTTCCACTCATTCTGACTAACTATACAGTTGAGACCTCTCTGCTAGACTGAACCATGTAAAAAAGAATTTTTGCTAAATTTCAAATGATTTTCATCAGGAAGACCTGAGAAGTTACTTAATAATTCAAAACTATAGCTAAAATGAATTGCTTGTCGGTAGTTTTCTCTTTCTCTGTAGACATTTGTAATCCCTTAAAACTTTTTGTCTTTTGGATCCTGAGGTTATAATGTGTTCTCATAAATTTGCTATAGAGCAATTTTTGTTAAAGACTGGAAAAATGAATGATATTTATTCTAAATTTCAGCCTTCTAGAGAGACCTCAATCAGTCCAGCATATTGCGCTGAAATGTAATTATAGTTAATATATATTGGTAATTTTAAAGTGAATGATAAAATATCTTGGCATCAAGACCAAATATTTTATTTTTCAGGCTCTTACTTAGGATTCTATTGAATACTAAATAAACTATAATTCCTAATATTTTTGATTATTTGATTTATCCACCTATAGCAAAGTAAGACACAATGAATTATGAAAGGGTAAAATAGAAAAAATAATATTCTTAAGAGGAAAATGGGAGAAGAAAAAGTAAACTTGATAGATTGCCAAAGAACTGCCATAATTAAAGGATATAACAAAAACTATTATTCATTAAGAAAATATTTAAGTATTGTGGAAAACTATTAAAATAAACTATAAAAGAATTAATAAAATTGATTAAATGTCCACAGAAAAGGAAAGTAGTTTTTTAAATGTTCAGAATGTGGTAGGATGTTTTGCATGTTCATACCTCAGCAGGTTGACTATAGCACAATAATGTAGAATAAATATGCTACAAGAGTGCTGCTTGAGCTGCTTGAGCTATTGGTTGCACAGAGCCAGTAGGAAAAACTCAGAACCCATTTCCTAATGCCTAAAGCATCCTTGTCCACTTATTTCCTTGTACTATGAAATAAAGTTATTGGGAAGAACTTTTCTGGATAATTAAAAATTGATAAGAACAAAAAATTTGCTCAAAGAGCTAAAGTCATTAAGACTAAGCTAAAAACTCCTATTGGCATAAATTATGGAGTCCTACTCAACTTTTTATCCTATGCCTAGAAGATGTCTGAATAATAGGAAATGCACAATATTTGTGAATTAATGTTAGTGAGGCATAGAGGCAACAGACGTGAGACAAACTGAAGCTTGAAGAATGAAATGATTTAATGAGAAGAGAAATAGACATTAAAATGATGGGTAATAACACAAGCAAAGTTGTAGAAGAGGCAAAATTAAGGGAGAAATATATATCTGTGTCTATATATACATGTATATGTATATGTGTATCTTTACGTATATGAGAGTCAAGTAAGACTGTGAGGAAAGTTCAATTATATTAGTATATGTTTTGGTTAAGATTATATGTATATCAGTATGATAGATTGCTTATAGATTATTGGGGAAAAATTAAAAAGTAAATCAAAGTACCTTAACAAAATAACAATATGCTTTCATATGTACTTGTTTATAAAAATCAATGGCCCATATAATTCATGAAGTCCAACATTAAAACAATTCTAAAGGGGAAACAACATAATATCTTCAACTATAGCTATATGAAAAATAAACTTAGTGAATTAGATTATTTTCAATACAATATTTACTAAACTTGACCAGTATCAGTTACTGTCATTTTTAAGACATACAAAATATAATTACTAAGTAGAGTCCAGTAATTGGTATACCACACCAGTACTTTCTGATATTACTCACCTTCGAAAAAGTAATTTAATGAAGATCATAGATATGAAGCTGAAGATGAGTTCTGTTAGCAGCTGGTCGTCTCTAAATAACATTCTTGAGAATCGTTCTTCAAATACGTTAAGTCATAACTGGATGATACTCTAGGGAAAGACAGCTATCATTTAATTTTTCACAGTCAATTTTATGCAAGTGAATTTTATATCAGTCATTAACTCAACAAAAATATAAAATTCCCAGAAGTTTCTCTCCTAGGCAACAACTTACGTAAGCATAGGCAACATGAAACTTAATATTTTTTTTAAAGGTTTATTTTTTATTTTTACATACAAGCTGGGGTACAGGACAGAAGCGTGGGGCGGCGAGAGGGTTCACCAGAGCCAGAGCAGGGAGCAGAACAGGCAGATCAGAAATACACTGCTGAGGGGAGCAGCGGGCGAGGCAGGAGAGGTCTGCCGCGCCATGTGGGATTCTCCCCGGCCGGGCCGTCACCGCTGCCGACATCTCCACAGCGCAGTGCTTAACCGCTGCGCCACCGGGGAGGCCCCATGAAACTTAATATTTAAAAGACGTTTAGTCCATGCTTTGGAAATCATCTTACATTTATATTTTATAAATTCCTTTATATATCATGTTTCTGCAAAAGAACCCTATTTTGTGTACATGTGAATACTATGAACTTTTATTTCCACAGAAAGTGAACCACCTCCCTGGTGGATTCATTAACTTGAAAACCCAGCCTTGGTCAGTTCAGTCAAATAATATGCTCTGATTTTGTTTAGTGTGGGTTATTTTTGTTTAATTATGAAGTTGTTCTCATTTAATGATATGCTTTGAAATCAATGAACCAAGAAACTTTTATTAGTGAAAGGAATATTAATTACCTACATGAAGTGATGAATTTTAAATTATTTAAAGAGAATTGGACTATCATCTGTAGATAAATAATGAGAGATGGTTTTAATGAACATGTAGAATTTAAAGGACTTTTTTGATGCTAAAGGCTAATTACCTATAAGTGGTCCAGAATTTAAATCAGTTACTTTCACATATCACAAAACTGACATTTTGAGGATTATTCACAAAACAGTTACAACTGGTATTTTTAAGTAAACATGTACTCCACTTTAATGGCTTCCTTCCTTAGTGTAGTGACTGTAGCTATACAGTTATCAACTTTTATGGAGTCATGCCTTAAAGTTACATCCTTTCTCTTTCTTGAGTGTTTATATTGTACAATTACCGGGATTGTTGATGGTATTTTCGGTATGATGGATCCAAGTTCACAAAATCTAAAATTTTGAACCTTTAATTTTATACTTTATTTCTACCACCTCACATTAGTTAAAAAAAAAAAGATATAAACAATAAAAGAACCAAAAAAAATAGACTTTTGAAAAGAATCCATTATAAATATTTATTCTTGTTACAGTTATTCCATTGAAGTGTTTTAGTTATATGAAAGGACAAATATTATTATCATTTGTAAGATTTTGAAAATCCTAAAAGATATTATGAGAAACTGTATCATAACTATGCAAGACATTTTATATATCCAATAAAAGTTCAGATAAAATAAAAGCACTACCATGGTAATATATAACTAGAAACTAACATTTCAAAGACTTCTACAAGTACTGATGTCACATAAATTACAGAAAAATGGTCTCAACAGCTCATCAGGCAAATAGAATAGAGAAATTTCCAAAATAATTTGTACGTCATTCTCAGGTACTAGACCATTTGTAATGTGGCATGCCTTTCTCAGGGCAGAAAAGATTTATAAAGATAGAGTTACTTCAATTTCAATGACTCAGAATCACCTTTCAGTATCATTTTCTCTGAGAATATTCTAGAAATCTTACTATTTTAAATAGTCATCACTAAAAGTTTTCAGAATATATGCATGAAATTAAATTTAACTAATCATATATCCATAGCATGTTAGAGAAATGATTCACTTTTAAAAAATAATGTGAATGTTCTTATGAAGGATTATAGAGGATTGTGAACATGGAACATTTCTGTTCCATTGGCAAGACTACTCACAGAATAAGGAAAATGATGCAATTTTAACCTTTAAAGTTTTTTAACATAATTTTCTTTCATTTTTCTAATACTCAAAATCTCCTGATTATTACATAGCCCTGCATGTAGTTTTCATACAAGAAAGCATGTATTTTTCATCAGTTACGTAGACCATGAGTATGCCTGTTATTTGATAGTAATTCCTCATTATAAGTTAATAAATTTTTGATTATTTGATTTCCTCTTGTTTCTTGAGGGAAAGAAAATGAGCTAAAAGGAGGTTGAACTATTCCCAAGTTGATGAAAGACATATATTTCATTACAAATTTTACAAAGTAGGTTTTTTTGGGTTTTTTTTGTTTTTGTTTTTTTGCCTCTGAGAAATAGATTTGGTTTCTATATACCGAGAAATTAAGCTTCTAAACCTATAAAGCTGAGAAGCAGTCTTTGGACTATGGTGAATTCATGAATAACAAATACCTTTACAAATCTATTGAGAACTAAGTCTTCCCAGGGATACTGATCTTGCCACTAATGTTCCTTTCAAAACACAACTACAACATGTAAAACTGAAGCTAAATCATAGAGAAAGAAACACAATTATTTGAAATTTGTTGTGTGTACTATCACTTGCTTCTTTGTTGTTTAGAACCTGGGCTTCTTTCAGAAAGACTTCATCTGACGTGACTTTTATTTTAGCATATAAAACTGGGGTGTAGGCCAGTTGTGGGGTTATGAGAGGAATCACCAGAGACAGCGTTGGGAGCAGAACAGGCAGATCTACTGAAATACACTGCTGAGGAAACACAGAGGGTGAGACAGGATAGGTCTGCTGCACGATATGAGTTAGCTCTCTGACCAGCTATCATGCTCATGCCATAGTGGTGATAGTGCTGAGACTTAACCCCTAGGCCACAAAGGAGGCCCTGCAGCAACTGAATCTCATGATTCAAAGACAGTAAAAGAGGCAATGACCCAGGGCAAGCACATGGTGCTGGAGGGCCATACAAATTGTTGCCTCCCTTTCTCTGGTATACACTGCCGCTGTGCTAAATATATTACGGTGCATGCAGACAAGGAGCCTGGAAATAGCCCTCCTCCTCCTCTGCCTCAATTAACTACACCCCATCAAGTTGACGTTACCTTAACTTTTCCTCTCAGAAAATTCCTACTGTATTATTTCAAAATGTGAATTATTTAATTGCCATCAGAGTCAGACAAACTGAATTCCAATATCACTTTTGCTGTTATTCATTGTGTAACTAGGGAAGATGAGGATTCTTCCCTTCACTGTGATGCATGAAGTGAGTCAGGTCTTGTCAGGATTTAAGTTCCTCTGGGGGACCGGCTAAGTTCCTTTTACAGTTACTGCTATATGTAAAACAGGAATATTTTCCTGGAGAGATACGATATTTGGTCAAATCCAAAATAAGAATCCTAAGCAGCAGGAACAGCTCTCCTCCCGACTGCCTGCCTGTCACCATGCAGGCCTCTCTTTTGGCAAGCCTGTCCCTTTTGGGGGCAGCTCTTTCTTCCTGCTACTGTCTATGGGTCTGGGATCAGTTTTTATAATAAACCTCCCTTTTGGAGAATATATATATATATATGGACTCTAATAGACCTTATATTTTTGAAGAGAAAAACTTTTTAATGTATGGTTTATAGCCTTTAAAGTAGAAAAAATATTTTCCTAACTCTGACCAGCACTTAGTCCAAGGCAATATTTTATTTTTAAATAATGTCTTTTTTTGTCTAAGTGTTTAATAAAGCAGTTGGGTGTCTGTCTTATATTATTTACCACCAGGTGTTCTAGGCCTAGGTGTTCTAGGGAATTATGTTCTGTTTTCTTTATTTCTCCAATCTGTCTAAGTGAGCAACTTGAAATTTCGCATTTGGACCATATATACCATGTGGTAAATATTTGTGAAATTTGATATGCTCATCATAAATTGCAGGGCTCATGTATTCAAAAAGATATAATTAATAATGTATTTTATATATTTCTTCAGTAGGATATGTAAACAGAATTTTTCTCCTATTTTGGAAAATAACACTTTGAAATACAGCTTTAGGGTTTAAATTCATCTATTTTTGTTGAATTATTACATAAAAACGATCTTTTCCTATAGTTTCCTAGATTATTAACTCACTCTGTCAGGACTGTACTGGAACCGATGTAGGACTAATGGGAAAGTCATCAGTGATATAAACAACAAAAGACAAAGTTGAAGAGTATAATATATGCAAATTGGAGGACAGATAAACAATTCTAGTCCACAGATCAATCCAATGTATTTAGTTTTCTCAGAAAATGGTATGTTAGTTGACTATATTTGCAGGCATACTCTTAACCTAGCCCTTCAATCCAATGTATTTAGTTTTCTCAGAAAATGGTATGTTAGTTGACTATATTTGCAGGCATACTCTTAACCTAGCCCTTCTAAAAAGATACAGTTTAAGTTGTCTAATGAATTGAGAATATAGCTCATTTTAAAAAATCTCAACAGAAATGTGACATCGGTCAACTGGAATGAAATAAAGAGTGCCTGCCCACTTGAAATGGTAGTCTTTTATTGCCATCTGTTACAGATAGGTTTGAAGATTTTACAAGCTCAGACTTCTCAAAGTCATCAGTTCTTAATAAATAGACATTGAAGGGTAGAAACATAGCAAGATCAAAGCAAGAATAGTTTTCTTTCTACCTAATATCCTGAACTGTGTTATGGGTTCACTTTCAAAACAGCAGGGAATTGAAAGCAGGTCCACAATTAAGCAACTTTTTGTGCTAAATTACCAATACTGTAAAGGCACATTAGTAAAAATAATAAAATATTAGTCTCTAAAGCTTACATCTACAGATGCTTTAAAACATCTCAAGGCTTTTGTTATAGACACAAAAATGATGTCACCTCACTAAGGAAGGAAACTCTAGATACTGCATCTAGATTTCTGTTATTTCTTTTTTTTCACTGTTAGTCACATTGTATGTGGGACAAACCAATTACCCACTGGAGCTTCAACTGCTATTCTTGATGGCAAATTTCAATATGTCATTGTGTAATGGTGTTTCTATAAAAATGAGATTTCCCAATTGATTTCAATGGAAGATTTCTCTAAGGATGTTTAAAAAAAAAAAAAGGTCTTGAGTAAATCTTTAAAGCTCACTGCAAATTAAATTCTCTTCATGTGGTTTACAACTATAACAAAGTTCCAAGAGTCCGATTTTTTTTAATTTCACCATTTTCATGAAAGTCTACAAACTTTCATTTGCACTATGATTTATTATAATGTTAAAACTCAGGCCTCCCTGGCGGAGCAGTGGTTAAGTGCTGCGTTGTGGAGCTGTCGGCAGTGGCGACGCCAGTTCTATGCCAGGCCAGGGAGATTCCCACATGGTGCAGCAGACCTCTCCTGCCTAGTCCGCTGCTCCCCTCAGCGGTGTATTTCCGTCAATCTACCTGTTCTGTTCCCTACTCTGTCTCTGGTGAACCCTCTCACCGCTCCACGCCTCTGGCCTGTACCCCAGCTTGTATGCATAAATAAATAAATCTTTTAAAATATATATATATAATGTTAAAACTACAAAGGTGAATGTTTAATAGAATATGCTCCAAAATCTGGGGATATGATTGTTCAGTTTCCATCCTTGCCACTCTCACTTCAATTATCCTTTCACTATCAAAAGGATAAATTGTAATATGGTGTATTAAATCTGTAGAAACCAAGGTGATACATTCAAGACATTAAAATGCAAATAATCTAAACAATGTGTGAGCTAATCTAAATAAAAATAACCTTTATATGAGAGAATTATTTTTTTAAATCTTAAAATGACTGTTCCAATGTCTGTTTCATTAGATGTGATCAATGGATGATTAACATTTTCATCCGTTATTACATTTTATGTACAATATCAAGAATACATTGAGGAAATCTCATATGGTTAATAGATTAATTCTGTTATACGAACTATTTGCCAGGCCTCTAATTATGATTTTATACTAATAAAAGGAAACATATGACAAGCATTTTATTTAATTATTCCCATATTACTGTGTTCTAGAGGGAAACTTAAATGCATTAGCCTTGTAACATCTCTAAGGACAAGACCATACCTGTCTTATATAAATATTTCATTATTTGTGAATGTGAAATTTAGTTTTTGAAATATGAACACAAAAAGGAGTGGGAGATGCATTTTAAATGTCATAGTCAGCATTTAATGTCTTAAAATCATTAGTTTGGAGATTTAATCAGTCCAGGTAAGAAAAATCACATATAAAGAAGAGGCATTTTAATAATGAGTGACCAAGATGTGTCAAAAATATTTTTCCAGCACATATTAAATAATAAAGACTACACAGAACTACTAATTCGCCATTTTTCAGGGATCATTTTTCATCTTAAGAAACCTTGAAAGGACTATCAAGATTATATGTGGTGATATAACCAAAATAGAACTTAGTAAGATATAATAATTTGTCATATTCTATTTCTGCTGGAATTATTAAAGACTAAATCAAACTCATCTACCTTGTTTTCGTATTTCTTCTATTTTGTATAAGAAATTTCAACATTATTTCAAGGGGTGTCTACCAGCAATCAAAGAGTAATAACTATATGATAGCTGCTGATAAGTAGCTGGATTTTTGGTATTTCTGTCAAACTCTTGAATTTAAAAAATGGAATTAAATATATTTGAACTACATTGATTTACTCTCTATAAACAATTAACAAAATCTAGTGAAATACCAGTTATATAATTAATTTTGAAATAATTTTAACTATAAATACAAACATTATTTATTGATAGAGTAATTCTGTTAAACATACATCAAATGTAAATTAGTCTCAATACCAATAAATGAGACTAATAAGTTACAGAGATAAGCATTCCACTATAGTTTAATTGCTTATAATAGATACAATGAATATCAGATATCATAAGCACAATAGACAATGTTTTAATTGGAAAAATGTAGACAAATTGTAATTAATTGCATCATAAACTTCTCAGGAGAAAGAAAAGTGAGATGACCTAGTGTGAAAACTTTATCATACAGAGAAGTTAATATGATCAGAAGCTATTCCCCTCTTGTCTTAGAGGGGCTTAGCTTTTTGGAGAATAAATCAGTCAGAAGGGAAATTTAATTTACAAATTCAATTTATATTACATTTACTAGTGTTTAGGACACTGTAAGTGGTTGATAATTTTCAACTTTATTTCATCATCTAGTTCTATAAGAAATCATATTTAAAGAATCAATGTGGATATAATGATATAATTTCAAGCATTATTATATGTAATTAGTGATCTTTATATGTCACAGCATTGGCTTATGGAAAATCAATATTCTGAAAGTTTTTTTTATGTAGATTACTTCAAATTTGTGACTCTTCACCCACTTCGAGAATATAGTATTATTTACATAATATTATTTTGTAGATGAAATTAGACTTGCTAAAGATAATTGCCTCAATTAGTCCCCTTTTCACCTTTCTTGAAGGACCGTTGCTTCATCTTTTCTCTTAATCCTCCGAAAGCTCTTTGTGACCCTTGAATTGCAACTGCAACTAGCACCAGAGCTAATCATATGCAAACCATGAATAGTTATCATTTCAAATGGAAAACCCACTGAATAGTAGTTATAGAAAATATGAAAATTAAAACTCAATTATATACTTGATTTTATTTTTTATAATGATCTCAATCAAGTGGTTTGATAGTACACATTACTTCAGATTTTCTCTTCCTTTAAATGTCCACTATCTATTTACTTTTACATTTTTTCAAATTTATAATTTCATTCAAGGAAATGGTGGATTAAGATTGATGTTTAATAACTAGGAGGTTGACATTTCAAAATGTAAATAGTGAGATATTTTCTGATAGTCTTTCCATTTCAATAATCCAATCTGATAGGGATGTCGCCACAGAATGAAAGTTGATGGAGTATTCTTAATTTTCAGAACTTTTCAAATTCTGTGTTTTGCACACCCTCTTAAGAATTGAAGAATAGGTAAGCAATTAGCTAGGAGAGAAGTAAAATTGGCCATGTTTTCACAAATACTGAAAGTTAGAATATTTGGGGATTTTTTTAGCAACCTCTTACCATTATAGTTATACTACTACACTAAGGTGTATGCATACTTAATATTACCAGATTATATTTTTCCTATGGATTTTCATTTTAATAGTAAATTTTAGACCATGCATCTATCTCCCTTCTTCCAACATCCCTCTGAATCACTGCAATTGAAAACACTTGCTCTATAATTACCATTAAGAAAATTAAAGCATTTGTATTTTTTTAAAAAAAGTAAAAAATAAGAATGTATTCCACAGATTGGAAATAGATACAAAATATATCTGATTAAAATCTCATATTCAGAATAAAAAGTCTTAAATCTCAAAAAGAAGAAAGAAAATTATAATAATTTAAATGGACAAATGTTTGATTAAGCAAAAATGACATATACATAAAAGTTGCCCAGTTATTAATGTTAAGGAAATACAAATTAAAGTAGAAATAATATACTGCTACACGTCTATTAGAATAGCTAAAAGTTAAAATAAAACAGATTATACTAGTACTGATAAGGATATGAAAAAACTGAGAATATCACACATTGTTGGTGGTTATAAGTACTTTAGAAAACAGTTTGACGTCTTTTAAAATGTTAAACATATAACTAACATAAAAAAATCTACCTATTAGATATGTGGTTTTGATAGTTACTTATGTTCAATTGACTTACCTGAAAAACGGAAAAAATGTACTGCTATAAAAATTACTTAAGTTAATGAATTTTAAAACCTAAGAAGAGGAGGGCCTGCCTCCCTGGTGGCCTAGGGGTTATATCTCAGCACTATCACTGCTACTGCCTGAATTTGATCCCTGGCCAGGGAGCCAACCCACATATGGCACCTGCAGACCCTTCCTGTATCACCTGCTACTAACCTTAGCAGTGTATTTTAGTAAATTTGCCTTCTTTTCTGTCTCTGGTGAATCCTCTCACACACATCCTCCCCGCCACCACCACTGGCCTATACTCTAGTATTCTATGCAAAATAAAATAAAATTAAAAAGAAAAACACTAAGAAGAGGAAACTTAAAAAAAAAAAACAATTAGGAAATGCCAATAATGAATGTGAATATTCAAGTTCAATAAAGGGAGGAAATAGAAATAAGAAATAGCTGATGACAATTCTGAAGTTCAACTAGGTAAAACATGAAAGGGAATTCTAAAACTATCAGGAGGAACACAGGGAATCCACAAACATTATTTTTATTTAAACAAAATACTAATTTATCTAATAATATTTGCAAATGATTATTTCCTTGCTGAGGATATTAAGATGAAAAAAAACATATACATTCTCCATACCAGAAAATGTTTATCTTATTTGGAAAAGACTTAAAAAACCAAGAGGATGTATTAAAATTAAAAGGAAAGAGGATGAAAAATATTGTTATTTATAAAATGATGTCATTCTCTTTCCTGGAAGCCTATGTAAGTCTGTTAGTGGGATTTAGAAGGAGGTGATTATTAGAAGTAATTGGTTTATAATTAATTATAATGCTGATGGACTACAAGGGAAACAAAAATGTACATTCCTGTATTTTCATAAAACCTAGATAAAATTAATTTAAAATATATATAAAAGATATATCCCACTCAAATAAAAAAAGTATGTGATGAAAATGTTTTATCTGTATTTATAAAGATAGAAGATAAAGATGAAAGAATAATGATGTAAACTAGAATGTTACATTATTTTGAATAATATGTTCAGTTCCAAAAAATAATTTATCAAACTTTTATTCTAAAGGAAAGTTTGTTAAGGGACACAAATCTTGTGTTATTGATCTGATAGTGAAGGAAATTACATTACTAGGTATCTACCCAAAGACTGCAAAAAACACAAACTTGCACTCTTAAATTCGTTGCAACACTATTTGTAATAGCCAAACTTTGGAAATAAAAAAAATAAAAGTGCACAAAGAGAGATGAATGTATTAGAAAGAGTGGTATATATAAAAAATGGAATATTGCTCATCTATAAACAAAGATAAACTTTCCTTTTTCAGCAACATGGATGGAACTAGAGGGGATAATGTTAAGCAAGTAACTCAGAAGGAAAAAAGACAAATACTGGTTGGTATTTGTAGAATTGAGGCAACTAAAGGGGGAGGAAAATAGAGAAGAGCACAGTGGAGTGGATTATGATGAACAGATTTTGGTATGATTCCATACCTCTAAATCATAAGCAATGCTACTCAAAAAAGTTATTCTCACACACACATAAATAGTTAATATGGGGACATTAAAATTCAAATAGAAATGCATGTAATAATATAGGAAATTTGTTATATTACATAACAGTGATAAAAATGTTTTTTTCCAAACAAATTAGTGTTCTATCCCATTACATACACACATGAATACAAATATATAAAAGATGCCAAATCAATAATTCCTGTTATCCCTGAATGTTGAATTTTCCTTACAGATTTTATATTTTTCCACAAACACCTGCTTAAAAATAAACCAAATTTAGAATCAGTATAGTTACATCACCTGCATTATGCCAAGTTTAAAATATGTCCTGATTTTTTAAATCATGAGGATATTAATGGAAAATATAATCTGAAACCTCATAGTTGGTATGATATATCAAGCAATTATTTGGTAGATAGTTTTTCAAAAAATGGTTCTTTTGATTTATGAAGACTATGAAGATTTTGTATACCCTTGCAGTAACAACACAATTTTCCTCTATTATTTAAGCCTAATAAACTAACCGTATCTAAGTTTTTTCTGCTGCTGAAAAATTACAGCTGAATTTGCATGGGTTTTGAAAAATCCATGTCCTATTAATTAATCCCGATGAAAATATTGCAAATTGTCATTTGATGCTTTTACGCATTTCTGTAGACTTGAGTTATTTATTCTGTTCCTTTTTAGTGTCAGAACAGTATTTTTAAAAGATTGTATTATACAAATTACCATTTATTCCCTAAATCCACTCAGTCATTGTTTTTTCTTGGGGGGGGGGGCGGTGCTGGACAGTGGCGAGAGGGAGGGAATGAGCTGTGCTTTCATACCATCAACTATGGTAAAATCAAAATAGTAAAATATATTTCTCATTTTGCAGGAAGGAGAACTATGGAGTCAAGAAACTGAAATCTGGCTGGCATGTACTCTCTTTCCTGTCACATTTGTAATTAACAGAACTATAGTCACTCACTGTAAGTCTGAACTTCATAATATTCTCTTATTAGTTATATATGATACATTTATTTTTCTCTGTTCCTTCCAGGCATTATAAATTTAAAGTTGAAAGTCCAACCCATGAAGTTTAACTGTACATCATCCTAAGCTTTCATTTAGGATATTTTAAGAATATTTCTTTTTCCTAAGATAAGACTGACATTAGGTCCTCCATGGTAGCGCAGAGGTTAAGCGCTGTGCTGTAGAACTGTTGGCAGGTGATACAGGTATGATGCCCAGCCGGGGAGATTCCCACATGGCTCAGCAGACCTCTCTTACCTCGCCAGCTGCTCCACTCAGCAGTGTATTTCCATCGATCTTCCTTTTCTGCTCCCCACTCTGTCTCTGGTGAACCCTCTCACCACCACATGCCTTTGGCCTGTACCCCAGCTTGTATGTATAAATACATCTTAAAAAAAGAAAAGATTGACATTAGTATAAATTCTATTCTTTTATGTTCTATACCAAAAGAAAGGCAGATAAAGTTCCATCCCATTGCTTTAGTCTTTTATTTTTTCAAACTAAAACATAGGAAAGAAATGTGTTAGAATAGTTACTGTGTTAGCCATGCATATTTTAAGATAATTTTTAAAATTTCATAATACCAATAAAATTCATAAAAATATTCAGTGGATATTTTTGAAATTGCAGTTAGAATCCAAACTTTTTACAGCTGAAAACTGATCTGTCTATTCAATTTTTATTTTCTTAGCTTGCTTACTATTTTCTTACCCATAGCATTTCACAATTGATATGTAACTAATTATTTATGTAATTGCTAGAGATGAAACTTGTTACCCCCTCCAAAAGGTATCATATTTATCACTAGGTAATGATTTAAGCAACTATTGATGTAATATGGAATTTCTTCTCAGTACAAGACTTCCATGAGCCTATTATCAATAAATACTCAATATTTTTTGAATTGGGAAACAAATTAATGAAATAAACTTTATATCAAATGATGCAATTATAAAAATTTTCCACATAGTATGTGTGTTTGTATGAGAAGGTTTATATGTAAATTAAATGCACATTATGTATTCAAAATCCCTTTTTACTCAATCAGAAATTTGTCAAGAATTTATTCAGAGATTGTGATGATGATGGTGGATGATGAATAGAAGATGTAATGCTATATAGATTAGCTTCTCACAAGTTTACATACTCACTATTTGACTCACAATTTGATTATCTACTCAATAATTTCACAATGTCATTCAAGGGTTTGTTAACAATAACAGCTGTTAACTTACTCCTAAGAAGATACATGTTTTCAAAATCAAGTAATTTGGTGCATAAATATGCTTCCTCAAATGCAGTAAATTGAATATTTCTAGGTTTCAGACCCTGGACTTCATGTCAATCTACATATGTCTATACATACACACATATATAGACACACATATATAGACACACATATATTTTATTAACAAGTTTACTACATATAACATATTTCTTCAGATAATGGTGGCACTTTTATTTTACTGATATCATTATATAAAAATGTTTACTGTAATTTTAACTATGCAGAAAATTAAATAATTCATAATGCTATAGTTGCATTCAATAGCTTTTTATCTAGTTAATACTAAGGTTACTACCTTGAAATCTACCATTCATAAGAAAAATAGGTCATGGAACTTCCTCATAAAAGTGAAAAAAGTAACGTTGTTTATAATTCTAATAATTCTACAAATTAGAAAACATGACATTATTTGTTGTTCTTGTATTGGAATTTACACAAGAATCTATTTTTAGAGGTTAGTATTTAAATTTCTTCTTAAATGAATAAGAAGTATTTCAAGAATGCCTTAGCAAATGTTTTCTTTATAATCTCTTCCTCTTTTGTAAATCATACCAAAAGTGTAGGCAAAATTGAATATTATTTTATATACTCAATAGAGTGTATTTTCAGGAAAGTTGTGCTATTATGAGGTACATACTACCTAATACACATCAATCAAAGCTTAATTTCAAAATTGAAATGTTTTAGATAAGAAAATTGCCATATATTCAAGATAAATATGGCAAAAGCAATTATTAAGTTTTTCATTTAGCAACTTTTGAAGGAACTACTTGTTCAGTTTTATAATATTGTAGATTTAAAAAATCATTGTATATTGATTTTTCTATTTTGGTAATGATACTCTATCAGTTAAACTCCTGATATTAGTTGTTTCTACATTTTGAAATACAAATAGTCCAGAAAAGATGTTTACTTGATGTTCTTAAAGAAATTTCATCATTTCAAGCTAGCTAATAGCAAATCTATTGAAAGCTAGAAAACAGTATAATTCCATCCTTGCTATTTAGTCTTTAAGTGTAGAATGATTTTATTTCACTGTTCCAGGACTATTGGTTTAAATTATTCATGACTGACAATATGATTCTAAAATTAAATTGAGAGATATATTTTATAAAAGATACACTTGGAGCTCATTATCTTGATATAGTTCCTTATTGGAAATATTTATGTTTAACAGTAAATAGATTTTTCCCCTCTGTCATTTGACAGATTATCTATTCTAACAAGCGTTTTTTCCAAACAAAATTACATGCTATAAAGTGAAGAAGAAAACATTTTGTATTTTTAAGTATAAAATGATTATATTTTATTGCATTTTAGCATTTTAACCCAGAGTCAGAATAATGATTGAGTTGTCCACAAAAAGTACACAGATATTACATTATATCTGCAAAGTATTTTAAAGTTTTATATATAAAGATTCTAGATATCACTCAAACATCTGAAAATGCTCATAGTGCGTATCGTTGTCCTGTCGAGTTAGTTCTTGCTGATGTACAAAATGCTACTAATGCTTACATGTTGTATTATATTATTTGGTAAGTTTTCATTAACATCAGTAGGTTTCCTGATTATTTTGGCAAAAATAATTATCATAATTTTTAATTCTCTCTGATACCTATATTTATTTCCTCTTCATCTATCACTTTTTCATTCATCAACTGTTCATTCAAGAAATTAAAAAGAGAACATGTGAACTAGGTCCTAGTTTCTTGAAATGAAGGAGTGAAAACAATAGCGACTGTATTGGTTCTCATGAAACTCAGACTATAACAGGGAAATTGGGCAAAATTTTACAAAAAAAATTACAAAAAATCTTACAAATTTAACAATTCAATCATAGTATTATGAATATAAGTTACTATAGAAGCATATGTGAAAGACCAAGATTTGAAATACTTATTGCACAATTGACATTTAAGGGAAATGATAGAAGTAAATAATAAAATTGTAGTCATATAGCAAGATCCAGTTATTAAAGCAGCAGCAGATTCATCTGAAGAAATTTTGATAGCATGAGAAATGTAGGGTTCAAAATAATAAAAGAAGACTTAGATAACTCTCAATAGGAAATTACTTTCTTTTTCCAAATGTCAAAGATATATCTAAAAGTCCCTGCATTATAGCAGCAAAGAGAACAAATAAACCCAGGTAGTAACAGCAAGACTTAACAGAATTGGTTATAAGCTGTACAACTAGCATTTACATCATTTCATAAATTTATGTGATGGTAAATAGAGGAAATTTTTAAATTACAGTTGTGTTGAAATACTTCACATATCTAAGTTTCAACTTTATAGAGACAGATTGTTTTGCAATTCCCACATCAGCAGTGTCATACAGGAAAGGATTAAATCGAGATGTAGAGAAAAAATCATATTTTATCTATAGATGTACATAAAATATTGATAAAGTAAGAACATAACTAAAAAATGAGGATGGGGCAAATTTAGACAACTAAAAGAAGGCATACACAAAAAGATAACAGAAAAAAATATTTTAAAATATAAATGTACCTTACTGTTAAGAGGTAATGCTTTAAGTTTAGACATTTTCATCTCTTCGAGAGATAGGACATTGAATGTTGCAAACAAAATAGGACAATAATATTAATGATAAGGTTAGAAAATGATGGAATGGGGACAAAGCTAAAAGGCTAAAGAAAAAAAAAACACATGGGGATACAAAAAAGTGACATTGCAAAACAGAAATGGTGAACCGAAAAGAAGTGAGAAAGGAGAGCAAGATGGTGGCAGACTCTTGCTGGGTTCCCCTCCTCTGCATCCTCACAGCTAAACTGCAGCAGAACAAAGCCAATAACTACTTAAGAAAGAACGGACAATTACAACACGTAGAAGTAACATCCAGAAGAGGGTCTCCCTAGGGAGCAGCAGAGTGAGTCAAGCAGGCAGCAAGCCTGGGTGGGTGAGGTGAACTCTAATGGCCTGGAAGTCCTGCAAGCAGGAGAGTAGAAATGTCAAGCATTTACACAGTAGCCCTCCTCAGACCTCAGAAATTCTAAGTTAACTTCAACTTTCCAGCCTCGTAAATGACATTAACAGATTTAGGTTACTGTGTCCATTGCCAGTGTCTATGGTGATCCACAATACACGGGTGTTAAAGAACAATTGTCCAGATTTTTACTACACAATCTAAAAGGGCCTCATGTTTGAAGATATTTAAATAGCAAAAGAGAAAATTGAAACCCTTTGCAAAAAAGGAGAAAAGAACCAAAGCTCCTGTGGAGTTCATATATTTATTACATTATTTCAACCAGGATTTTCTGCTTCTGCAGAGAGTCAGAGAGTAACATATTAAATGAAGAAAAAAACATCTGAAATGAAGGCAAAAATTTTAATGATGATACTGTAGGAGATGGAGGCACACCAAGGTAGCTCTCCTTAAAAACTGACTAAATCATAGACCCAAACTTATACTCAGGGAAATGCAATTCAAAACAATGAGATATCACTTCACATTGTGAGAATGGCTCAGATAAATCAGAGCAGAAAAAGCAAGTGTTGGTCTGGGCATGGAGATAAAGAAATCCTGTTACCCCGTGTGTGGGGATGTAAACTTATCCAGCCCCTGTGAAACACAGCATAAATATTTCCTCAAATATTAGCAATAGATCTACTATATTATTCAGCAATTTCACTCATAGGTTTATACCCAAAGAATAAAAAACACTATTTCAAGGACAATACACTCTTATATTCATTATAGCATTATTTATAATTCAAGGTCAGAAAATAATACAAGTGCCCAATATCAAAAGAGTAAATAAAAAAGATGTTGTATATGCACGTGGTGAAATACTACTCAGTTATAAAAAAGATGAACTCTTGCCCTTTGTGACAACATGGATGGAACTGGAGGGGATTATGTTAAGCAAAATAAGTCAGAAAGGGAAAAACAAATAACAGGTAATTTCACTTACATATTGACTATAAAGAAACCAAGGAGAGGAACAGAGAAAACCAAACTAAAATAAACCCTAGAAATCTTACTTCAGAACTGACATTATCAGAAGGAGTTAATGGGAGTTTGGGAGCAAAGCAGTGAGGGCACTCAATGAACTATGGTGGAAGATGATTGGTTCTTTGGTACTGGGTACTGGGTGTGATGTCATAAATTGCATTGATAGAGGTGTGGACCTACACCTCTAAAACAAATACAGTATTGTATTGCTTTGTCAGTATTACATTAATAAACATAATTTTAAAAAGGTAATACCCAGTTAAAAAATAAACAGTAATCAACCAAAGTGAAAAGAAATAGGAAAAATGTGTATAGGGGTAGGGATGGAAGAATCTGAATTTCCCAATATGATTTTGTTATTTCACTGAATTCTCCAGTTGACCTCTCACCTATGTTTTGAAAGTCTGTCTATCCTTGGGAGAGTAATATCCAATGACCTCTATTCCAAAACCCTGCCAAAATTGTTTGCCCAATATTTGACATAGACTTTGCTAGAATGTTTTAGTTTCTATTTAAAATAGATAAAATTAATATGTAATTTATAAAGAATAGAATTCATAATTTTGTGTCAAATGTTGGAAGAAATTTAGGATCAAGATAAGCAAATGAGGGCCTCCCTGGTAGCGCAGCGGTTAAGCGCTGCGCTGTGACGCTGTTGGCAGTGGCGATGTGAATTCGTCGCCCGGCTGGGGAGATTCTCACATGGCACAGCAGACCTCTCCTGCCTCGCCCGCTGCTCCCCTCAGCAGTGTATTTCTGTTGATCTGCCTGTTCTGCTCCCCACTCTGTCTCTGGTGAACCCTCTCACCGCCCCACACCTCTGGCCTGTACCCCAGCTTGTATGCAAAAATAAATAAATCTTAAAAAAAATATAAAGAAGTAAATGGAAACTTTCTTCCAAAAATGTAGAATTGGGGCCTTCCTGGCGATGCAAGGGGTTAAGTCTCAGCACTATGAAGTTATCCACAGCTATGGCAGCATGAATTTGATCCCAGTGGCCAGCAGACCTCTTCTGTCTCCCCCGCTGATCCCCTCAGCAGTGTATTTCAGTCAGTCTGCCTGTTCTGCTCCCTACTCTGTCTCTGGTGAATCCTCTCATCCCCCACACCTCTAGCCTACACTCCAGCTCTTGTATGAATAAATAAATAAATCTTTAAAAAAAAGAAAAGAAAGATGTAGAATTGCTTCGTATTATTGGACTGCTTAAGCAGATTTTTGAAATAATGAAATTCTCCATATCAGGAATTTGTTGGATTAATTTGGGTAGTCTATATTGAGAATATCATACTTTATATTGATTATAGTTATATATGTTTTGACCAAATTAAAAACAAATGTCAATAGACAATGTACTGGGCCTTAATTTTCACTATGTTTAGATAAGGCAAAACTGTTAAGCAAGAAAGAAATATTATGTAACTCACTCAGAACACTTGGAAGGTTATAAGACTTGTTTTTCATGAACATAATATCCCTTGAAATTATATTAAGACAAAAAGAAAATTCCCTGACATTTTAAAAGTGTCTTTAATGGTTTAATATTGTGAATGAAAACAAGAGGGAATAGACAGCCTTTGCAAACATCAGCTTGTCATTTTCTTAGTATATCAAACAATGCACATTCTGTAGAATAAATACTGGCTTTACGTACAGGTTAAACATGTGCATAACCAAACAGTCAAGGAAATCTTACTGTCTCTGTCAATACTCTCAACATGTGGTGACAATAAGCCCACATATAACAATCTCCAAAAGAGTATGAAAGAAAATGAAATGCCAAAAGCAGCAGGTCAGGAGAGAGGAGCAGCAGGAAGTAAGGTGGAGGAAGGGCATATGAGTGTCAGTAAGTCTCTAGCAAAATAGCTACAAAACCTGCAATCTGCTCAAAGAAGACATGAAATCACAGACATGGAAAAGAAATTGTTTTCTTAGTGATCCTAATACCAGGAAGTAATCTCAAAGCTTAATTTCTCCTTTATCTTGGCATAAATATCTTCCCCATCTATGTCTCCCAGAAGAATGGTCAATGAAAGATTTTCAGTATGTATGTGAAAAGAAGACTTAAATATTAACTTTAGGCTGCAATGTCACTAAATAATAACCAGAGCATACTGGAATAGCTCCTACAAAAAAAAAAAAAAAAAAAAAAAAACAACTAAGGTTCAAAACAGAACACATTATTCAGAAAAGATAAATCTGTAAAAGAGACAGGTTGTCACTGCAATATATGATGTGAAAATATGCAAACATCACATATGAGCAAAGGGAACCCAACATGGAATGTTAGAGTTAATAGGGGGGAATTAGAAATGTCAATAGGGTAGGAATTGTAATTTACATTTATGAACATGATGGAGAAAGTGAATGATGTTTTACTCAGTCAGTTTGTCACAGAACATTGTGTCAGGATAAGATATTATCTAGATATTTGAATTACACAGATATTGGCGAGCAGAAAGCCAACAATTAACATGGCATTTTTAAGATCCTACTGGTTTGCTATAACATTTATAATGTTTATATGCATAGGGAAATAAACTATGAACAGTTAGTTCTCTTCACTCTAATCTTACCAAGAGGAAAGGTTCATTGATGATCAAACACTACAAAGAAGCAAGTGTACGTTGCTTCTGGTGTTCAAAACTTATCTGCTATTTTCCATTTAGTGATATGCTAAAATTTTAGTGAGATTCCTCTTAGCTGCTTATTTCCTGCCATAGGTGAATTCGGGCTTATGTCCCATCTTCCTTTATATTTCAGATGAGTTTCTTTCTATTTCAGAGTTTTAGACTGTTACCTCACTTCTCTGTTGGGTTCAATGCTAATATAATTTTTAGATTATCTATCTTTTTTCTTCTCAATAACTTCTATATATTTGATGGAATATGAAGCCAATAATTATAAACATACTAGATAATTGTATGTGTAGAAAGATTATCCCTGAGGACATCTATTTATCTTTGTAACACAAACCACTAGACTCAGTGTGGGCATATAGTAAGACCTTAATAAATGACATTGAATCGAATTTACAACCTTGTTGATTTCAGAACTAACATATGGTTAGATCACTGGTTTTCAACCTGGCTAATTTTGCTCTCCCTCCACCCCAGAGGTATTTAATTTTGTATAGAGGGATTTTTCATTGATATCGTATCAAGGAATGGTTGTGTATTTGTGTGAGGGAGGATATTACTGGCATATGCTATAATGCAGTAGACAATTCCTGCACAAAAAAATTATTTAGTCTCAAATATCAATTGTGCTGAAGTTCAGAAGTCCTGGGTTAAGTTAATATGGGAAAGGGCTTCCCTGGTGGCGCAGCAGTTGAGCGCTGCACCTTGGAGCTGTCAGCAACCCACGATGCGAGTTCAACACTCAGCCGGGGAGAATCCCACATGGAGCGGCAGACCTCTCCTGCCTCGCCCGCTGCTCCCCTCAGCAGTGTATTTCTGATCTGCCTGTTCTGCTACCTGCTCTGTCTCTGGTGAACCCTCTCGCCGCCCCACGCCTCTGGCCTATACCCCAGCTTGTATGTATAAATAAATAAATCTTTCAAACAAACAAACGAAAAAGTTAATATGGGAAATATAAAGAACATTTCACATAGGCCAGATTATACTAATAAGAATGTGATATTTGGACCTCCCTGGTGGTGCAAGGGGTTAAGTCTGAGCACTATGAAGCAATCTCAGCCACCTCATCAGGGCCAGGGAGTTGACCCACATGGCACAGCAGACCTCTCCTGTCTCACCCGCTGCTCTCCTCAGCAGTGTATTTCAGTGGATCCACCTGTTCTGCTCCCCACTCTGTTTTTGGTGAATCTTCTCACACCACCCCCACACCTCTGGCCTACACCCCACCTCTTATATGCATAAATAAATAAGTCTTTTTTAGAAAAGAGAAAAAGAATGTGATATTTTTCATGAATAGGCAAATGTAACAGAACATCTGATAAAGCATGTTAAGTCCACTGACTTCAATTTGCATGCATCATGTAGAATTTATTTGGTTGCAAATAATAATAGAATCTCTAATTCAAAATGATTTCAACAGGAGGAAAATTAATTCTATCAACATAGATTCTAAGGGTAGGGTTGACCATAGAAGTAACTTCAGATCATGGTTCTTTTCCTCTATGATTTTCCAACTTCTTTTTTTCCCTGTTTCACCTACTGTCTTTCCTAGGAACTATCTATTTAAGGTCACAAAATGGTTTTCAGAACCAATGGTGCAAACAAGCTTTGCTATTATCAATTAAATGAATGATGTTTTAAAATGCTATCTGTAGAACAGGCAAATTCAAACTAAATAATGAGTAAGAAAATTGATTTTGGTAAAGATTTGAGTCAAAGAATCCATTCCACCATCATTTGAAGATTACTGAAGTGTCAAGGATGTGAAAATGCATTTGTTAAAACTATTTATTTGCAAAGAAAAAGTATAAGGATATAAAACAAAATGTTAAACAAAATTGTGTATGTTTGGAATTTTAGGTAATTATACGTTATTATTTTATATTTCTACCAGTCTATTATTTCTATGTATTACTTCTAAACTCTTTTAAAATGAAGGAAAAGGTAGTTCCATGAACAAAAATGTTATCCCTTGTAAAACAAATAGAAAAGTAAAAGTTTTAATACAGAGTTTAAACAAATATTCAAACCATTAATTTGGGGCCAGGGAGTCCCTTTCATCTACAGGCTTTACCTTAAAAATATCAGCAATTGGGGCCTTTCTGGTGGCACAAGAGGTTAAGTCTCAGCACTATGAAGCTATTGGCAGGCAGCCACTACAGCATGAATTTGATCCCTGGTCAGGGAGCTAATCCACATGGCTCAGCAAACTTCTCCTGTCTAGCCCGCTGCTCCCCTCAGGAGTGTATTTCAGTAGATCTGCCTGTTCTGCTCCCCACTCTGTCTCTGATGAATCCTCTCATCTCCCCCCACACCTCTGGCCTATACCCTAGCTCTTGTATCCATAAATAAATCAATCTTTAAAAACATATCAGCAATTATCTTGGCCTAAGTATTGATGCGGATAACCCAGTAACAAATGCGTATATTCAGCTTTCATCTTCCAGGAGGTAATCTACAGATCTTCACACCCTGTCACCCTGTCAGGACTTTCCTCTGTATATTCAACTCTGAAAAATGTTCATCTCTCTTTCTCCTCACACTTTCTCACATGTAACTTTATTTGTTGTTTTTCAATTTATCCAAATATACTGGCTGGAAGTTTGGGAGTAATTTCTTACTCTCCCTCAACTTTCACAATTAATCTCTTCATTTTCTGAAAATTCTGAAAATTTTGAAAATTCTTCCAAGACTATCTCTTGAAAATTCCTTCCATTTAAGCCACATTTTTCACCCACTGTCCTAGTTCATACTTCCACCATGCTTTCCTGAATCATTGCAGTTTGAGTTCCATTGAACTAAATGACTCATTTATCATTAATTTAAATTATCCATTACAGATGATCTCTTTGCAAACATAAGTGAAATCATAGCTTTCCAAAGTGAAAAAAAAATCAATTGTGTCTTATATCATGCAGAATTATGTTGGATTTTTGATAGACTTGGCTGAGCTTTCATTCTCTTCTTTGTCTACATGTTTCAAGTTGATTCATCTTAGTCAAGGATCAAATACTTCATGAAGTCCACCTAGAGCTAATTCCTTCCATAAAGAAAATCTAAGTTAAAAGCTTTTCCTTAGCATTCCCAGTCTCCAGGAGTTAACATGGCCATCAACTCTTTTCTTTTTTTTTTAGAGATTTATTTATTTATTTAGGCATACAAGCTGGGGTGTAGGCCAGAGGTATTGAGGAGGTGAGAAGATTAGCCAGAGACAGACTGGGGAGCAGATCAGACAGACTGACAGAAAAATACTGCCAAGGGGAGCAGTGGGCAAGACAGGAGAGGTCTGCTGTGCCATGTGGGAAGCTCCCTGGTCAGGGATCGAACTTGCTATACAGTGGCTCTGGATAGCTTCATAGTGCCACGACTTAACCTGTTGCGCCACCAGGGAGGCCCCAACTCTTTTCATTTTTGCCAATATTTCTTTGAGTGTTTAAAATATGCCAGACATTTTGTCAAATGTTTTACATAAATGACTCATTATTCACATCTAACCTATAAGATAGATTTAACCTCTATTCTCCTCCATTTAATGAAATGACCTAACATCACAGCAAAGAGATGGTAGAACCAGTTTCATACTCAAGCTGTCTAACTCCATGGTCTTTATCACAAATGTACACTTCTCATTTTATTAATCACTAGCATACCAGTCAACATTTAACTTTTATAATTTACATTTATCTCCATATGGTTTCTTTTTTAATGGTTAACTTGTCTTCCTAGTGGTTTGCAAATTTTGAAGCAAAGATTTTTATTATATTATCTTAACTCTGTAGTACTTATAGTACTTCAAAGACAGTTTATATTCAATGAATGATTAGTTTATTTGTTCCACAGAATTTCCTTAGTTAATTCAAGTTATTGTTGACTGATAGATTATTACTTTTAAATCTGATTATGTCACTGTTTTGCTCAAAAACTTTCAATAAATTTCTACTTCTTTCCATATAAAAGCCGCAAATCCTCAAACTGGTCTTGGGTAATTCTGTGGTCTAAATCTAATATTGTTTTTAAATGTCATATTTTCTAGCTCTTCGTATAACGTTTCCACATGCTCAAGACTTGCTGTTTCATACACACACACACACACACACACACACATATGTATATATACACATGTATATATGTAATATACATGTGTATATATATACATATGTATATATGTATATATATACACGTGTGTGTGTGTGTATCTTTTCATGTTCTTGGACTTGGCTTAAAAGGTTTCTTTTCTTTTTTTTTTTTTAAAGATTTTTTATTTTTTAATTTTATTTATACAAACAAGCTGGGGGTACAGGCCAGAGGCGTGGGGCGGCGAGAGAGTTCACCAGAGACAGAGTGGGGAGCAGAACAGGCAGATCAGAAGTACACTGCTGAGGGGAGCAGCGGGCGAGGCAGGAGAGGTCTGCCGCACCATGTGGGATTCTCCCTGGCTGGGCATCGAACTCGCGTCGCCG